>PVJX010013172.1:0-48169 GCA_004027295.1 Dolichotis patagonum
ACTTTCGATCCAAAAAGCCCAGGCCACTCTACGGGTCCGAGAGTTTCGGGTCCCAAAGAAACAGCCGGAGATGCTGCTTTCTGGGAGACTTCCTGAGGGTGAAGGGCCAACACTATTATTCTTTGTTCAGAGTTATTTTAGCCTGTTTTGTTTTGTTTAATTTCAACATACATGAAGGTATGGACAGCTATTTTGAAGAGAATGAGAGACACTAGGACAGCCATTCTTGGCTTCCCTATTGTCTGGTCTTGAAGACCTAAAACACTTTCCTCATCCTGTTCAGATCAGTTCTATACTATGTTGTTTGGTGTGAATTCTCTGTATGTGAAGATATGAACAACTATTTGGAAGAAAACAAGAGACAATATGATAGATAGGGAAGCTCTCTGATTGTCTTGCTTTGAAATTTATGTGTCTTACATTGTTTTCTTGTGTTCTGTTTTGTTGTGTTTAATTTTATCCTCTTTAAAATAAAAAAAAGATGTGGTATTTTCATACAATGGAGTACTACTCAGCTCTAAAGCAAGATAAACTTGAGGCTTTTATATGTAAATGGATGCAACTGGAGACCATACTCATAAGTGAAATAAATTTGACTCCCATATGTAAACAATGTATTGTCTCCCTAGTGTAAGAAACTGAATGAGGAAGTAAGATTCTAAAGGTACAATAGATATTGTGAAACAGAAAGAAACTGCTCAAAAGGAAAGAACAACTAGGATGGGACAAAGGAGAAAAGAGGAAGGGAAAATATATATATATATATAATATATATATATTATATATATATGATAGATAATTGTACTACTAATTCTATTAGTTCATTGAAAGAAACTTTTGGTGCTTATATTGTTTGATGGATTTTGCATACCTATATCTGGTAAACTGAATAACTATTTTGAAGATAACAATATGCAATACAATAATCACTGTTAATTTCCTATCATCGTTTTGAAATTCTGTATCATTTTTATTGTTTTTTAAATTTTTCTTTAAAATACAAAAAATATTTAATTAAAATAAAAAAATAAAAACTTACTATGCTGCCTTTTGTGTTCAAGCATCCAAAATCACTTTTCAGGGACCCAAACACCCCAAGAGATGGAGGAGCAGCAATGAGCTTCCCCTGGGGTACAGATGGTGACCTAAGGAATGACGGAGCCTGAGGCACCCATGCAGGAGGCTCAGGGACCCCAAGTCCACCAGGAACCAACTCTCTGCTCACTGCCTCTTTGCAGAATGTCAGTGCTGGTGGAGGGGCCATTCCTCTGACTGTGTCCCCTAAGGAGCCTGCAGGGCTGGGTGCGTGGAGGGGAGGTCTGAAGAGTGATACAAGGACCTCCTTTGTCAACCAGGAAAGTGTTCAGTCAGCAGTTTTCAACAAGCAATGGGATCTCTTGCTAGAACACCAGCAACAATGGAGATTTCAAAGGAATGGGTCCAAATAACCCCAGAGGACCCCTGCATATCTGGTAATGGTTACCTCATAATGCGACCTGAACTGTGAGTCCCCACAAGCTAGTGTGCAGCAGGAAAGCCGCTTGCCCAACTGTCTCTTACCTGGCTGCGCAGTCTGAGTAACTGGCTTCACCTCCACAGCCTGCACTGTATGAGGTTGGAATGCTCTCTTGAAGCCATACCACGGCCACAGTGACATACCCAGGAAAGTCCCCAGGTTAGTCCCTCATGATAGATCCTAGGAAGAGGGTAGCTCCTACCCTTCTGGCCCCACCTGGGCTGCTGCCAACGACACCTATAAAACAAAACTCCACAGAGCTCCCGGTTATAGCCCTGAATTCACCAATTTATAACTGACTGACCCCCTTTCTTCTAACTAGAATTTATGGTAGTGGGTATGAACTACCCACGCCTTCACTGGGCCCCCAGACCTGCAGCACACTCCAGGGGCCATGAGCCCTGCAGCACCACAGGAATGACCTTCCACTCACTTCTTTAGGTACACCCTGCCCCATGCCCCTCCAGTGGCATCATAGGAAGAAAAATCCACACCAATCACCACAAGGTAATAAGGTACAACCAGAGCTGGGAATTCACAAGCCTTACCCGTGGTCCTCTCAGTGTCACACAGTCCTGCAAGGAACAGACACGTGACTGTAGATAATTAAGAGCCATCAGCAACAATCTACGAAGGTGCCACTCACCACGACTGTTGGAGAAAAGAAGATCCCCTCAGTGTCTCTTAGAGCACAGCAGTATAGGGAACTCCAAAGCAGACACTGACAGGATCAAAGCACAGGATGTTCCTCTCCTCCCAGCTCCACTGACTCCTCCGCCAAAACCACAGACAGGTCTGCCAGAGACACTCAGGGCCACTCTGCACTCGGACTTGCACCCCGTCATCAGGCTGCTGCCTCATGGCCCTCAGCCCCACCACTACCCATCACTGCATCTGTCTCTATGTCAGCAAAGATAGAGCTTCTGGGAGACCCAGACAGAAGCAGGTTATGGTGCAAACATAAAAGCTACACTGTTCAGCTTTTATACTCAACTCTGATTACTGACAACACATCAAACTGAGTTGAGTAAAGCTTAAAGTGAGGAAAATGATGTAAATGGTATACAACTTTTCATCTTATTAGTAAAAACCTTAGGGAGAAATTATAATCAATGAGATGGTCAGGTTCCCCAAGAAGGGTGGCAAGGGCACACAAAGACAATATGCCAGCCCCCCCCCATATGCTGGCTGGCATGAGGGATTAGAAGGGCCAGGAGCCAGGAGACGCCCAAGCCCTGGACCAGACGTGAACCTCTCCTCCTTGGGACACCTGTGGCTCCTCTATCTGGAGATCAAGTAGCACTTTCCATCCCAAGAAAACCTGAGACTTATATCACAGGGCCCTGGGCTCAGCAGCCTCCCTTAGAGTTGCTGAGTCCCTTTTGCTTCCCCAGAGAAAGCAAAGATGCTGGGCATCTTCCTCCTTTGGAGGAAGTTTCCATTTTTCACTGAAAATAGTCCTTTAAAGATATTTTCAGTTTATTTTATTAAACAAAGTAAAAAGTAACAGACTAACTGCCAGCTGCTTTTTGAAGGCCTGGGAAGGCAAACACTTTCCCCATCATAGGTACTCAAAGAGCAACCAGGCAGGGTAAGCAGTTTTATCCCATTCATATCTTTGATAAAAACGCAGCTGCAATGCTTTGCTTCTGCAGTTGTTGGAAATATTAAACATAGTGAGTTCTAAGTTACAATCTGGGTGGCTGGCCCTGTATTTCACAGCTGGACTTGCACTGAGCATACAGCACAGTGGTGAGCACACAGGTGAACAGCAGCTCGCCTTCCTCCTGGATCCACACCGGGCTCTGCCTCTTCCTGCTGTGTGGCCTCACAGTGCTCCTCAGCCTCTCCGTGCCTGGCTTCTGCACCTGCAGGTTGTGATGGCAATGCTTCACTCTGGAGCTGACATTGGGATGCTAAGGAAAGTGTCCAGCACGCAGCAAGCCGTCTGGTTACCTTCATTTCCACACACATGAAGTAGGAGGCTCAGTAATGACATTAACAGTAGAAGCAACTCAAGGACGATAGGGCCTGCCCTCTTCCGAAGCTAAATTTACCCCAGGAATGTAAAACACAGGCCACATGATGCAGGGTTAAATACAAAACAGACCTCCTAGTGACTGAGGGACAAAACACTGCCCTGAAAGTGGTCTGAACATACTCTTGACATCCCAGGGCAGCCCTGTACCATGCCAAGCATGGAGCAGCCAGGCAGGATCCTGCAGTGAGAGAGGCAGTCTCCACACTGACAAAATGCCAGCCCCCTCCAAAAGCTGGGCACCTCCAAAAGCTCAGAACACCGTTAACTTACAAGACAGTGTGGCCCCTGTTCCCAAAAGCTGGGCACCTCCAAAAGCTCAGAACACCGTTAACTTACAAGACAGTGTGGCCCCTGTTTCCAAAAGCTGGGCACCTCCAAAAGCTCAGAACGCCGTTAACTTACAAGACAGTGTGGCCCCTGTTTCTGTGGCCCAGGAGACAACCACTAGATGATGAGTGCACCAAGCCCAGTCAGTAAAACATAATCTAAAACACTTGTTCTTCAAAAGACATCTTTCTGCCAAGAGCCCTTGCCTTGTGAATGCCAATGACCCACACATGTCCTCAGCTGTCCCATCTTGGTCCAGACCAAGGTTCTCTGCTATGGGGAAAGGAAATTCAAGTCCTGATTCCATAGCCCAGGGCCCCAGCCAGCATTTTGTGATGTCCACCTACATCACACAGTGATACCTACAGCTCAACACCTTCCTCTACTCACAGAGATGTTTTGTCCTGAGATGATTCTGCTGAACTGTCTTCAGATCAAAGGTTAAAGATAAGATTCCTTATCTAGGTTCAGTCCCAAAACAAATGTAGTTTTCTTCACTTTTCTCTCATGCCCAAACAATCCAACCTTCCATTGCTTTAGAAAGAAAGAAAGAAAGAAAGAAAGAAAGAAAGAAAGAAAGAAAGAAAGAAAGAAAGAAAGACGCATACTCAAACCCCTCTTCACATGGAATTCTACTAACATCAACTCAAAAAGCAACATCTACCTGCTACCATGTCCTGCCAAATTATCCCACCACACAGTATAGGGAAAAGTAAGCACCTTTCAAATCATAGTAGGAGAGACATACAAGTTATCTTGAGGACAGGCTGGATGCAACTCAAAGTGCTCAACAGGACTCCACCCTGTTCAAATCTTGCCAACTCCACAGCAAACTCAACCCCAGTGATGGGAAGAAATACACAAACTGTTGAGTAGTTTCCATATTTCAGTCAAACTGCTGGAACTATAACATGGGCATATTCCCAAGTATCTCCAATTCTTTTCACATGTGCAAGTGGAAATAAATAAGGAAATTCATTCTTTGTTGTTGATGAGTTCACTATTGCCTGCAACTGGCCTCACTGACAAACATTTGCCCAGTTTTCTGGACACTGCCTTGCTGGGCTTGGCAAATGCTCTTCTTAAGCATGTCACAGTGCCCCCAGCTGAGTGACCCCAGGCAGGGGGGCACTGTGACATTAAGAAGGGCAGCTGAGTGACCCCAGGGCAGGAACTGGGTTGGAGGAAGCTGCTTCCCAGAGGCAGATAGTGGGCAACCATGGGGAGCTTGGAGGGAGCCCTGCTTGCTCTCCAGAAAGTGTGGAGGGTACCAGCACCCCAGGATGGAGTGGAGCCTGAGACTAAGCAGAAGTTCAGAGCCTCCACCCAGCTCATCCTGCAGGAACTGGACCAAAACCCCAGGGTGGGGTGGAAGCAGCCAGGGCTCTGCAAGAGGCTCCAGCTCTGTGGAGTCCCAGGCCACCCTGCTATGTCTCCATGCATCACTTGAAAACCTGCTGGTGTTTCATGCCACTGGAAGCCCCAGGTCTCCATGTGGAAAACGTGTTTTCATAATCAGGGATCAGCATTTGCTCATTTGAATTGGGAGTGGCATGAAAGGGATGTGTTTAATGAAGCTTGCCAAACTCATAAGTGACAGAGAAATTCAGACCACCCTGGAAAGAGATGGGGATTTTATCCAAACAGGCAGGTGTGAAATGCTCATGAAACACAGGGACCCCACTCCACCTCGGGTAGGTCCTGGAACACTGAGAAGCATCCAGGGCTCTACACACATCATCACCTAATACCAGTGTGGGCTGCTGTGTCTCTACTCCACAAGGAGAAACCCATGGTAGCACAGCCAGCCTGGGAAGCATAGATCTAGGGTGCTCTAGCCACCACATTGTCACAAGGACATGCCATGGCCCCAGGACACCCTGGAGATCTACCTGGGCCCTGGGGCAACTGTGTGCGCTTCTTGGGCCTCCCTCTCATCAGAGAAGGGTATAAATAATTCCTGTGCCACCTCGCTGCTGCCAGGATCAGATACTCATGCTGGAAAGTGCTGAGATGGCATCATCTTGGTGTTGTGTTCACGGCTGCTCCATGTATTTTCACAATCAAAGAGTGAGCAGGCAAGCAGAACAGGAAAGATTTCATTTCTTGGTTCTTTTATTTTTTCAAAAAAATCCAAAATCGGTTGTGAAGTGTGGGCATGATACTCAAATGTTCCAGTCCTGGCATACTCACAAAGGCACAGCATGCAAAAGGCTACCAGTACCTCCTCAGGATCCAGTTTCTTGATCTTCAAAGTATACTCAGCAGCAAGGGAGGAGTTGCCTCTCCAGCTCTCTATACAGACTCTCACACTGCAAAGTGCTCTGCCATTTTCAAACACAAAGGCAGCAATTGGAAAAGTACACACGCCTGAAACTAACTCAGTCCACCATAGGCTCTGGATGCACCTCCCGAGAACCAGTGTACAGCAGACAAAGCTTACACAATGTCAGTAATCAACCCAAAGGAATGGTCTGCTGCAAGTGCTGGGTGACACTGCAGACAGCCCTTTAAGAAGGAGGATGGGGGCACAGTTACCTGTTCTAGTGGCTCAGGAGAGAAGTGACCAGAAAGAGTATCTCAGGACATAGTCACATACAGTATATAGGGTAAGGTGCTCTGAGATCTGCTAGGAGATCCAAAGAGGAGCTCCACAGTGACAAAGACACAAATGTCAAGATCTTTGGAAAATTTGGAATTAGCTTCTTTGATAAAATAGAATAAAAAATTCAGTTAGTAAAATTTTATGTGATTTCAATGTGCACAGGAACAGAGAATGTGCTCACAGGGTAAACCTACTGCCTGCCTGCCATGAAAAAGGGGTACAAGTCATAGAGAAATGGTCTTTAGAAAATGGCATGGAGGGACATCAAGAATCACACAGGAAACAAAGGCAGAAGTTGCTGGCCACTGAGGGCCACCAGCACCCATGGCCTGGCCACAGCAGGGAGCATGGGAGCTCAGAGGATAGAGACCCTGGTATGGACCCTGGCAGGGAAAGGCAAGAAACTGACTTTTGATGAAGAGAAACCTGGCCAAAGGAGATACCACGTGTGGACGAGAGGTGTTCTATGCTGCTGGTTGTGGTGGTGGTGGTGTGCGTGTGTGTATGTGTGTGTGTGTGTGTATGTGCATGTGTGCAATCTTTTCTCTTACACAGCTAATTGGATTTGAACAGAAAAAGGTTCATGTGGAGAGGCTGGTGAAAACCTGAGTGAAGGCTACAAGTCATTACCCAGAATGTGCCGGTGCTCATTTCCTAGTTTTGACAAATGTGCCACAGTCACAGTGAGACATAGCATGAGGGGACACTAGGTGATGGGCCCAGGAACTCATTTATGTGAACTTTCCCATAAAACTAAAACTATTCCAGAACAACAAGCTACTATGTAAAGTGAGGGCAAGCCCAGCACTGAGATCTGAGGAGCTGGTAGGAACTGCCAGGAGGAGAAGTACAGAGCTGAGAACGCAATCCCCCACCACAGCATGGGCTGGCTAAGTCCACATGGCCACACTGCTCCATGATTGGTGGGGAGAGTCACCTTAATCCACTGAGCCAGCTCACTGGATGCTTGGGGATATGAGGCATGGGCCAATTGGGCTGACTCTTCTTGGAGGATTCCTGGGGCAGAAGGAGAAGCTGTGGATAAACAGAATCCCAACCATATAAGAAGGCAGAAGCAGGAGAGATGCCCAGAATGGGATGGGGACAAGGGACAGCACACCCTAGGGCCTGACCTGCATCTCCAACCAGCAGCCTACAAGTATCTCAGGCCTCCATCTCTGCTTAGGCAGCTTGGTTCCAGGTGAATGGGCACTCCTTCACCCTGGACTCTGGGTTCAAGGGCTGCCTGCAGGAACAGGAAATGGAACCTGTTATTATCGACAGCTCAGTCTCCCTAGTCAGTACTGCTACCTTCTAGCTGCCTTATACAGTCCAGACTCTGAAGGTTAAAGGAGTCACATCCCAGTTTATTCAGATTCTTATTCTGCTTAAAAATATGTGCACAATATTATTAAAGAAAAAATACATTTCTCTTCTCAAAACCCCCAACACACAAACATGAACAATGATACCTTACATGGAGGAGATATCCATAGCCACCTTCTCAGGAAGCCCCTGCAAAGTCATCATATAACCTCTCTAGTAATTCAGTGGATAGGTACACACTCATTTTATTTTAACACAATTATTTTGCTCATTAAACATTTTGTACTGCCAGGAACACCTATAAAATCTAATAAATGGTTTCCAGAACTACACAACATGTCAATTTAAAAATGTTAATTAGATCTAGGTGAACAGGATAAGAGACACAGCCCTGGGCCCAGACCACACACCAAAGGCCTGCCCTCCACACATGCAGGAAGTGTCTGACACAGCTCTGCATTGACCCAGGGAAAGGGTACTACACATTTATATTTCAGTTTCCTTACTATCTTCCCCACAGACTAAGAGTCCTCTTTCCACATCCTCATGAGAAAGAGGCATGCATGTTGGTAGGAAGGGAATTTCAAGCCAAGATATCTGATTTTCTTTGTATGGTAACTCACAGCAACTGCCATCACTGTGTGTGAAGATAATGCAAACTCCAGATTCTTAACAGGCTACAGATAAGTCGTAGATACCTGTAGATGCAGACACAGTGGGCTGCAAAACTCTGCCAACCAGCACCTGGGAGGCAGGGACAAAACCAGCACCTGGGACACACAGACCTCCCCATCCCTGAGGCCTGGCATTCAGCAAGGCCTCCAACCCACATAGGTCCCCAGGCCCATCCACAGAGCTCACCCCAGCTGTTTGTGCATCCTGGGCACTTGGGCAGGGCCACAGGCCAAAGACAGAGTTCACCACCTTCTGAATGAGTCTAGAGAGGCTCCAGAGTAAGGAACATGCAACTCTGTCCCCAGCGAATCTGCCTGTGCACCCAAATTCCTGCTGGTTGGGAGAAGTCGACTGGGTATCTAGGGACTGGTGCAGCATCAATGCTCAGAAACATTTGTTTAATGAACAAGCAAAAACCTCAGGTTGGAGCAGGACAAGCCTTAGAAAGTGCCATCCCATAATCTGCCTGTGATGGTAAAAGGGGTATAGAAAATCCAACAACCTTAGGAAACCTACCAAGATGTGTGAACTGAAGTTTCTGGAAAAGCATCTTCACCAAAATGCCACCGATATCAAATCTGTTACAGTCACAAACTACAGGAAGATATAGGCTCTGCAACAACCAGGAAACTGTTCCCTTCATTATCAGTTAATCTATTGAAGTCTCTAAGTTAAACACACACTCACACACACTTTGCATTTAAATAAAGTCCCACAATTAAACACGTGCTGTGTTCAAACACGCTGCCCAACTTTACTAATCACAGAGCAGCCCATAGCCCAACACTGGTGAAAAGCAGCTCCATGCCTCGGAGGAAACAGGAGAGGGAATATCCCAATGACTGAGCAACAGAAATGTCTGACAGCCATCTTCCTCTCAAAGAACAGCCCCTCCACCATTGTCCATATCTTCACCACCCTGGATTGGGCAAGGAGAGCTGCCCTGAAACTAACTTCACACCAAGAAGTGGTGGTATGAATTTTACAAATGTCACACACCTGCCTGCTAGTAAGTAAAATCACAACCCCAGTGGTGCTCCATCCTTGGAAACAGACTTCACAGCTGTCCCTGCCATGGTCTGGACATGACAGGAGTATGGTCCAGGGGTTCACACATTAAAATCCATCCAAGCAGTAGAGTCCTGTGACTGAATCCTGGTGGCTCTGTTAGAAGAGAGAAACCACACCCATGCCCATATACACGCACACACATGCAAACTCACTCCCAGTCTCTTGTGAGATCCCTGACACATCCCTGAACTCTGCGAACACCAGGTAAGGGCCTTGAAAACCATGAACAGAACGAACCTCTCTTTTCTTTGCGACCTGGTCTCAGGTGCTGCACTGCAGTGCTACAGAGTGGACCCATGCACCCCCAGCTTGTCACCACATGGACACTCACAGCTCAATGCCTGTGGATAGTGCATGTGCAGAGACCCTGACTGTGGGGAGAACCAGTCTACAGGCCATGCTCCGCTCTGTGAAAGCCTCAGATTCATGGCTGTCTGTCTTCAATGCCACATGCCACACATGACAACACAGAACCAGCCAAGCCACAAGGAGATGGTGACAGTTGGGTGTCACTGAGGAGTCCTGGACACAGCAGAGGACATGAGAGAAGAATCAGCAACCATCACTTGTTTATAAAGACCTGTCTCCTGTAGTCCCAAAAAACACTGTCCTGAGAAAGCAGATGTATGACCAGGCTTCATTTCTGTGGCAAAGAAGGCAATGAAAAGGTTTACCATGCGCATGGGCTGGGAGAGGGGGTCTCGCTCCTGATCCTCCATGAAGTCTTCAGCACCAGCAGCCACATGCAGCAGCTGGCAGCAGACGCTGCAACTTCACAGAGTTACATGGGACCCCTATAAACACTGAATGCCTGAACTGCACCGACGCCCACCCAGGGGCTCAGGACCCACACTCTCTGCCTTCAGGGCTCTATCAGTGCAGTATGAACTCAGCCCACACGTCTGGAGACCATACTGCCTCTCTGATCCAAGGGAAGGACAAGCAAATCTCAAAGAGTAGGAGTTCACTCCAGGAAGGAGCTTCTGACTCTACTCCAGTGCCCAGACAGCCAGAGAGGGTGCTGCCCACAGCAGCTCTGTCTCAGGCCACCAGAATACAGAAGTAACCCCTTTATCCAGGCCCCTGCCCTTACCAGAAGCCTAAGCCCCGTGATTCTCACCCAGTATGAACAGTGGGGTCTTGCTCACATGTTCAAGGGCACAAAGTCCTCCCTGAATAAAAACATAATACTGCCGCCTCTAAACAACTCACCAGAGGTTGGAGCTCAGAGAGTCTTAATGATCCAAATGAAAACAAATATGTAAGGTCAGCCTGCTTGCAGGAATGCTGAGTGTCCACATGTGCCTGCAACACCTCATCTGAGGGACCTTCCAGGGACAACCCAGGCCTTGGGGAACCAAGAACTTGGAAGCCTACATGCCAAAGCTAAATCACAGCATCAACAGAAGGACAAAGCCACAGTTGCCTGGCTACACAAACAGACTCCAGGACTTCCAAAGGAGACCTAGCCCAGGGTCCAGAACTCAGACAACTCCATTCTTCTTCTGGAAATCTGAGGGTGAAGACACTGCTGTCATGACCAACTTCCTGGCCAGAGGTAAGTATCTCCGCCTCAGAGACTCCCTGCTACTCCTCAGACGAACAATGTGCTGCGGCACCAAGGATGTCTGAACCACCTGCCTGTGACAACTCCAACAACTCTCACGTTAGGAAAATGGGAGCGGATGTCCTCTCTTAGTCCTTGTATCTCCCAACTTCTGTCCCAATGTTACAGGTAGCTGAGCTAGTTAGAAATATTACAGGCAGTCAGATAGGTATAAACCCTCTAGGAAGCCAGCACAGAGGACCAAATGTCTTGTGACCTTGGAGGAGACACACATCTCTTGCTGTGGCCAGATCTCAAAACAGAAAGCAAAACAAATACAACCATACCCTAAGTATAAACATTAGGGATTAGATATGGATTACCTTGAGAAGCCAGGAGTCACCATCCCAATCCTCTGTGGTAAGTCACTGATCTATAAGAATGCTCACTTGCTAGGTGACTCACTTCCCCATTTGTCCCTAATTTGGTCAATTCTACCTGAAAAATTAATCTGATTGGTTGATCATAGTTCTATCCCACCTCATGCCCATCTGCCTTACAAGTTTCCAGTTTCCTCCATCTTAAACCTGTCTCACCTCATGGTTTTATTCTATAAAAATCCCTAAAAAACACAGAATCTTTGGCAACCCACTCAGGACCCCTTCGATGTCTCTGTCTGTCTGTCTGTCTGTCTCTCTCTCTCTGACAGAAGCTTTCTTTCTCTTAATAAATACTTCTGCTCTTAACCTCCATTGTTCATAAAATTCATTCTTCGATTTTAAAGAACATGAACTCAAACTGGACATATAGTAGGTCGGGACCTTCGTTCCCTTGTATCTTTATCTGGCCACAGCAAGAGATGTGTGTCTCCTCCAAGGTCACAAGATATTTGTGTAGGGAGCGGCGTGGTATCCTCACTGCTGCCACCCCATCCCGCCCTCCTGTGGGCATTTGGTGCCTCTGCCTACATTACCCATGATCCTCTCTGCCTGGCCGGACATGACTGCGACCTATCCCGTCTCTCCACAACATCTCTGCCTGATGACGACAATTTCCTGCCCTCACCCTATATAAACCATGTTCACTTCCTCAATAAACGAGACTTGATTGGAACTGCTCAACTTGTCTCCGTCTCTCTTTCCTCTTGCCCTGCCCCCCATCCCCATTCCCTCTCCAGGTGAGACCCACTGACTGATCCGAGGGCCGGATCACATTTGGTCCTCTGTGCTGGCTTCCTAGAGGGGGCTTATACTTATCTGACTGCCTGTAATATTTCTAACTAGCTCAGCTACCTGTAACATTGGGACAGAAGTTGGGAGATACAAGGACTAAGGGAGGACTCCGCTCCCATTTTCCTAACGTGAGAGTTGTTGGAGTTGTCACAAGGCAGATAAAGACAAAAGGCAACCATAGTCCTAGGCTCCACACAGGCAGGACCTTTTGCCCTGAACTAACATAAGGCCAGAGAACGTAAACCAGGAAATGACACATGGCAGCCCCAGTGTCCGCCCTGTGATGTGTCTACACATTACGTCTGATCAGCAGGTCTCTGTCTCTCTGAAGGCCATATGCTGGGTCTTTACAACCTTAAATCTTATTTCATTCTACACCAGGCCCTAAAGACACAGAAGGTCCTTTCCTCCAATGTCCAGAGCACAGGGACCAGGGAGGCCACTAAGGAAGCACACCCACAGGAACGCAGCCAGCTTGGCTCAGGAGGGAGCTTAACGCAGAATGGACACAACTGGACCCAGCTCAGGAGGAGAAGTCACACAACCTGGGTGTCCTGCCATCTCGATAATAAGCTCACATGGTGGCAGCTGCTGCAGATGTGGGTCCACTGCTGGCCCAGCCTCAGAAGCAGAGGGTCCCCAGACAGCCAACACCTTAGCAAGTCCAGGGGGCCCCTACCTGAGAATCATAGTAAATCTCCTGTACTTTGTACCTTCATTGTTCCACCGCTATCTGTTATGGTTGACACATTGTGTCAACTTGAGAAGTTTAACTGAGAGACTCAGCCAGGAGCCAGGGTTCTTACTTTGTAAATATCCTCCTCCTGTGCAAAGGAGGGCAAGGAAATTTTGTGAGTGCTACATCTGTCCTGGAGGGTAGGGGTGGCCTGCATACACTATAAAGAAGAAGAGTCTTGTTTTCCCACTTTTGCTCTGGCTGCTGCCTTGAAGTGTTGCCCCTGTGCCATGCCACCCTGCCTTGGAGCCAGCTGATCATGGAATGAAATCTCCACAAACAGTGAGCTAAATAAACCCTTCCTTCCTTCATTTTAGGTGTCAGGTGTTTTGTCCCAGCAAAGAGAGAAAAGTAACCAAGATACCATCCAATCTGTCCAATTTCTTCAGCATGACTGCCTTTCCAAATCTCAACAAAAGCATGTTTTAAAAATCATCAAGGAAACTGGACATAGTGGCACATGCCTGTAACTCCAGCAGGCTGAGGCAGGAGGATCACTGCAAGCTCAAGGCCAGCTTGGTCTACAAAGTGAGTTCAAGGCCAGCCTGAACTTCATAAAGAAATCTTGTCTCAAAAAGAAAAAAACATTCACTAAGGTAGCAGAAAAAATACACAACTTTAGCATTTTCTCAGTAATCTGTTCTCAGTTACTCCTAACTTGCCCACATTAACACTGAATATGGCTTTAATTTCTGTAATCAGAAATGAATATGCTCTTCCAGCCTCACTCACACAAGCCAGCAACACAGGGCAGCGCTTCGACGCTATTTCTGTTCTCCTGAAGGGTTTGCCTGGACAGCTGCATTCCACTCAATGGGGACAGCATTTCAGTAACATCTTGTCTTTACAGCTGTTTCCACTTATTGAACTGGTGTGTGCCACTCAAAACTACCCCTTTTCTGGCACAGTGGCGCATACCTGTAATGCCTGCTACTTAGCAAAAGAATCTCTTTTATTCCAAAAAAAGGCCAGGAAGGCTGGGGAGAGGCTCAGCAGTGGGCACTTGCCCAGCATGCAAGGCCCTGGTTCTATCCCAAGCACATAGAACAAAGTGCCCTCCAGAACTCAGTGCAGACACCGAAGCATCCATGGCTTTGTGCCCAAGCATGACCAGCACCAGAGTCCTGGGCCAGCGAGAGACAGGGTGCACAGACCTCTGAGGGAAAGTGTACCGAGTTTCAGTCCACAAGCTGACACTTGCTGAGACACAGTAGCCCAAGGCGGCCATGTAGGCCTGGGGGCAGGTGCCCGGCTTCACAGGGACAGGAAAGGACCCCCAGGGTCCCCTGTACTCCTCTAGGGAAACCCCATCAACTGAATTTCCAACCACAACCTGAAACCATGAAAGGCTAACTCTTAAATAACACCACAGAAAAAGACAATTATCCCACAGCTTTAAATAGAAATCTGGTATCATAAACAATAAAAGACAAAATCCAATTTTCACCCAGTGAACCTTCAAGCCCTCCACTGTTTCTAGCAAATTAGCTTCTGTCTGCTTGGTAGGAGGCCCCACAGGGTATCAGACACCTGGACCTATGCCTTGAAACTTGAGCCAGGATTATTTGCTGCCCTGTGCATGTCCCTAACAGCAGCAGCATGTTAAAAGGTTTGCCAGGCACAATGAGAATAGAGCTGGCCACCTTGCCCACATGCCCCCCTACTTATCCCGCACAGACTTAATAGGAAGAAGGAACAAAGCCACCTCCCATCTCCTGCTGTCCGTCCACACACAGAGGACGGAGCAGGGATAGCTTTGCATTATGTTTCTAAAGCAGTGTGCACTTTTCTAGGAGGGAAGGTGAACCTAGACAGAGAAAGTACAACCAGATCTTGTGTCCCTCACGACAGCTGAGAACAGACGGTGGAGAGGACCAGCCAGTCGAGAGGAGTAAAGACTCATAGGGGAGGTGGAGATAACGGGCAGAACTGAGACATGCACTCACTCAGAGTCTACACCTGCGCCTCAGCACAAATTTTAGATGCCATTCAGGCTCTGATTACATTAAGGTCAAGCCGGAATCCCCCTTGCGGGCTTGAAGGCTCCAGAAATCAGGAAGCATGTTATGCTGGTTCAGATCCCTTAGAGGCGTCAAGACCCATCTTGGAGCCAGAAACGTCTGATCCCTAGAGCTGAGCACCAATGGCAACACCTTGCTGCTGAGCACCTGCACAGGTGAATCCCACCAAGACATCAGGTCTCTGATACAGCCTGGGAGACAGGTGGAGAAGAATGTCACATCAGTAACTTCATGTCATGATCACACACCACTACCCCAAGACTCTGGGTGCAGGGAGCTAACCAAAATGCAGACAAAAACTAATTTAAACTGTTTCTTTCCACCTCTTGCAATACAGCTGCTAAAAAAAAAAAACTTGTGGCTTGAATTCCATCTCTATTGGACAATGCTGTTTTAGAGTATAAAATTAGGAATACAAGCCATTAAAAGATGGCTTATTTGAACACCGGTTAGCCATTAGCTTTTTGTAAATGTTTTTGAAACACACAGGCACAGATTTCCCGGGAGAGAAGAATTCTGTATTCAGTCTGTCTCCATGGCCACAAATGTTGAACTGCACAAGCATCTGGGTTGATTTTCACACCCCACACAGACGGAGGGGGCCTAGGTGGCAGGGAGAGGCCAGGCAAGAAGGCTGCAGCCGTGTCAGGGAGTCCAGGTCACATCTCTTCAATGACCACCACAGTGCACAGGCAGGACCCATGGACTCCACACCACAGATATGCCTGGACCTGCTGGCCTCTGCACAGCAGGCAATTCCTGTTGTGCTTTCCTCTTTCCGAGGTGAGCAGTCTCCTTAGTTAGGTCCTGAGTTCCACACCAGGCTGTCCCACAACTGCTGCATGATTTTGACATTTGCAATATGGTAAAGCACAAGATATTCTAACTGCTCCCCACTATAGGCAGCCTGGTAACACACTGAGCCCCAAGGAGATCAGAGTGGAAGGCTTGCACCAGCTCTGTTCCAAAAACAAGTCCCTCAAGGCTCCACAGCAGGGATGGGAGACAGCACCAATCTTGCCTGGGCCCTGCAACACAGTGGGGGTCCACATCAGCAGGGGCCTTTGCAGAGCTGAGCTCCAGCCTGACAGTGACCAGGCAGTGACCTTGTAAGGGGTGCTGAGTTGCCCGAGCTTCCAGGCATCAGTTATATCTACATTCAGCACCCCATGCCTGTGGTCCCAGTGACTGTCCTCAAATGCTCTTTGATTAACACTGAACCCCTCGCCCCTTGGCCAGACTTCAGCCAGGCTCAAAGTCCCAGGGACCCCCCACCTGAAGGCCACAGAGCCCTTCTGCCCTCTGATTCCCAAAGGTGCTAATTCATGCTGGGCTTTGCTCCTGTGACCATGTTCCTCATGGTGGTACTCTCTCCCTGATGGCCTACACCAGGTCCCTGGGCCTCACACCCCCAACTCCCAGCTCTGGTTCTACATTAAAGGTCTCTGCACTCTCCCCACACTATGTACTCTCAGGGCACCCTGAACTCTGGGTGTCTTCCAGGTCCTAGTTTCTGCCCACACAGGATGCCATCCACACAGCCGTCCCCATATGCCAGTCTGGATGGGGCCTCATTGAGTCTCACAGGCTTAGAGGAGTGGCAGGGTGGAGAGTATGGCAGAGCCATGATGGATGAGCCCCCAAAGTCCAGCTGGGGCCCTAGACAGGTGTGAGTGTTTGCACCAGGCCCCATGGGGTCTGTATGGACTGTCTCTCTCACAACCTCCCTAGACCCAGACATGGGTCCCTGTCTTCCTATGCCCTGCCATCCCACCTCACCACCCTTCTTCACCCTTCCAACGTCCAGCCTGGTCCCTCAGGAGCCAGTCCTATCTCTCTGCCAGCCCTTCTCCCCCAACCCCAGCTCCATTCCAAGCTCTCACTTCCTCCCACAGCCATCCCCAAAGGATGTCTCATACCTGTCTCTCGGAGACACCATTCTTCCCAAGTGGGGCCCAGAGTGGGTCAGAGAGTAGCTTCCTTGCTCTCTGCCCTGAAAGGGTGGCTGGAAGCATCGAGACACCTGCATTTTAGAGTTTCTGATGGTCACTGCTTCAGTCAGGTAGGGTGGGGAGGCTTCTCTGTCCCCAGAAGCTGAGCACTGTGGACCCTGGATCCTGGCAATGGGTGTCCATGTGAACAGCAGCTCCAGTGGCAGCTCAGCACATCGTCTGCACAGCAAGGACACCGGCCGTGTGTACTCCACTGTCCACCCGCATCGTCCAGACTCATTAAGAAGCTCACGATAGGGAATGATCTCATGGTAATAAATGGAGGCTCACATGATCCACGCATGGTACAAAGACAACGCCTGTCCATCACCCACAGGGCATGCCACGCTGCCCCACTCAATATTGATCCCAGGTCTCTCAAAGATGATTTATGTGTCCACCGTCACCATCAAGTGACCTTTCTAGTACATTTTCCTGTTTCCAGATCTTCAGGCACCTGGTTCATCTGAATCTCTTCTCTAAGCAATAGTTTAACAAACCACTGTTCAGGTAAAAATGTCCCACATGGGAGACTGACCTGCTCATCTTGCACTGCACCCCTACCATGGATCAGTGCACAGGTATGCATTTGTGTACACAGAGGTACATTTATACACACCTTTATAACTTCATAAATTACACCTTTATAATTATTCATCAGTTTTGCAATGGAAACCAATTAATGAAAGTTGAGGGAACTGGCTGACAGCTGCTAACCAGTTGCTCCTCAGAATACTCTGAACACAAGACAGCCAGACAGTGGTGTGGTAACCAGGGTCCAGGCTGGGCAGAAGCCTTTCTGCCCAGGTACCTCCTTCCCTAGGCCCCCCCATGGGCATCTCCTCCCAGTCTCCTGTGACAGGGACACAATGTCATTCCTTCTTTTGGTGGGTCTTGCACCACGTGCTTGCTGTCCATCTGTGCAGTGTCCACAGCAGGGCCCAGGGGACACATTTGCTGCAGCACCCCATTTGGGTCACAGCCCTGTCAATCACTGCCAGTATCTCTGCCAAGAGCTGCTGTAAGCTGCAATCACAAGGGCTTCCTGAAGCCCCTTTCTGTGTCTTGGACAAACTGGCAGATGCACAGCTTGAGCCGTGTACAGACTTCTCTACATGTGGGCTGGTCTTTCGGACAGCGAAAGCAACTTGAGTAATCAGTTCTGGGGACTATTATTGCTGACTGGTGCCATTCTGATGAGTAATAGATCCATTAGTTCACAGTAAAATACTCGATTATGTATAATTAAGACGGCATTCGCCAGGCAGAAGCCCCAACATCTAAAAACATGAACGAATAATTTCCAAAGCTGAAAAGTATGCTCACAGCAGAAAACATGGGTCACAGTCAACTGTGCTGAGTCTCAAATTAGAAGCCTCAGTCATGGACAGATGGCCCGCTGGACATTTTAGTCTCAAATATTTACAGTGACAATGACAGTGGTTATTTTAAAAAAAAAAAAAAAAGCAATTCAGGTGAATTCACAGCTTGTAAGACAACTCTGATAGGTAGTTCTCTGAAAAACAGAGCCCATGTTTTATTGTGATAAGTTGGGCAGAGCCCACTGAGCACCAGGGTTTTCATACCCTGTTTGCATTTTCCGGCTTCAATATCACATCTCTCCCACTCTCCTTTCACTTGTCCCTGTTCCTAATTCTGAAGCTTGGTCTGAGGATCCTGTCCTGGCTGGGTACCATGCCCAGCTCTGGGAAGGGGCAGTGGCCAAGCCCTGCCCAGGGAACGCATGGTGACAGGGTGGGCTACACTGTCTTGGCCTGTGGTGCCAACTTCAGATTTCTAATCAGACCCTAGAACGTCTTTGCCCTGCTGGGGCTAGTGCTCTAGGAGACCTGATGGCTCAGAACTGAGACATCTTGAGCTTGGCATGAACTCAGCTCCATTTAATTAAGAGTCAAGTGTCTGCTATACAACTGCAGTTATTAATGACACTGCTATTAATATTTATCTTGACAGTCATTTGCACTTCTGAACCTCCTCTCATCTCAGAGGTTAACAATGCTTTCCATGTACCAAAGACAAATGGCTTCAAAGGACAATGCAGGCATCTCTCTCACTGCAAGTGCTAAAGGGGAGTCACTCAATGCAAGGGCCTCAGGACAGTCTCCCAGGATGCGGAGGGTATGCTCTTTGTCTGTGACTGTCCCTGAGGGCCAGTCCACAAGAGGTCACCAGCACCCCATGAACTAGGCCAGCTCCACAGGATGCAACCCAAGCTCATGAAGCCTGACTATGGGTACCACAAGCTCCATCAAGTCACAAAGCAAAACAGCCCTTGGAAAATTTCAGATGCAAGGGGCCCATTTTGTAATCATGTATTTTTGTATTCTAATTAGACTTAATTTAGGTGTAAAAACAACAAGACATTCTTTCTGCAATCATGAATTGTGTTTACCCTGGTGGAAGGTCAAAAACATCTTCCAACATATGGCAGCTGTGCTCTTGGCTCTCCTGGAATCTTCCCAGACACAACATCTGTCCCAGCACAGGGTCCCAGGTGAGGGGTCTGGTGTCAGCACCCAGAATCCCAAATGATACTGATCCAGAGCTGAGCAGTGCTGGTGCCAGTGACCATGGTGCAGGAGGAAGGAGGAATCCCAAGGAGAGAACAGCAGGTGAGGATCTGAGAGCACAGGAAGAACTGAACAGAGGTGATCAGGGACACAGGTGATCTCAGGATCAGGGGCTAGCCAGGCAGATGGCATAGGCTTGGGTCTTGGTCAGTTTGTGTGGCCCCATGAAAATACCTGAGGCTGGAACTGTAAGGCAAGGAGGTTCACTTAGCTCACTGTTTGAAGGCTGAAGCCAGGGTGTGGTGGCTGGGTCTGGTGAGGTCTATTGTATGACACAGGGTCTCATGGTGCCACATGCTCAGTTGAAGACAAGGCTATGAGGGGCTCACTTTGAAACAATGGCCTTCATGGTGACCAGCCCAGTCCCCAGAGCCCTAACCATACCTGAGAAGGCCCTGGCACCTGAGAGCAGTCCCCTGATCAGAACCAGTTACACTGGGAACCTTCGGGGTCAGCTCTGGACACAGTGCTCAAGGTCCACCCACAACCCCGGGTCCATGGGGCACACACTCTGAGGACATATTCTGCTTCCCCTGCCCATCCCTGGGCCCCAAGCCGTGTCTCCAGCTCTGCTGAGGTTCAGACAGTAAGGAGACAAATGTGGCCAGGTATGCACAAGAGCAGGCCCATGGGTCCTGGCTGGTGTATGTGAGGGCTAGGACCCTGTCCTTCTCTATCCTTCTTGTCCTGTGGTTTCTCTCAGTCCTAGACAACTCCCATAGGCTGCCTTTTCACATTTCTATTTTGGTTGAAAATTTTAGAAAGCAATTTTTCTCAGCATTGTGTTATAAGCACAAAGCACAGCCTATTTTCACAGGTACCTGTCCAGCCCCTGCCACCCCCAAATTCTTCAGTGCTAGGCATTAGCACTCATGACCAGAGGAAACAGGGCAAGGGGACAAATGTGTGGACACTGGGGAAAGCGAAGTCTGCTTACGTTGTGACACATGGCTCCACAGCTTTGTGGGTTCCAAAGAACAGCTTTTGTTATGTTTCACAATTTACCTTCCCCAGCTGTACTGAAGTATTACTGACAAAGAGAACCATGCACATCACTAGCTAGTGAGCAGCTCCTCCACCTCCCATCAGTGTCGCAACCCCTTCGCAGACTCGAAGACGCACTGCTGTCACTGCAGTCACCCTGCACCCAGAGCTCCAGAGCTTCCTCCTCTCCCAGTGACAGTCACACCTGTCATCTGCACCCTCCAACTCCCACCCAAAGTCTCTGACAACCATGGTCCCATCTGTTCTGTGGGCTCAGGTTCCTCGATTCCAAAATGAATGGACACAACAAGCGTGGTCTTTGGGCATCTTGTCCTCCAGTGTAATCTCTTCTAGGCTCACACATGCTGTCTCACAGGGCGGGCTTCCTCCTTTTTAAGGCAGAGTAGTACTCCATTATAAGATGTTCCCAACCCATAACTAGTGGGGTCTCACATCTTAACTACTGGAAACAATGAACACCAGAGGGTAGGTTCTGATTTCTCTGCAACCTAAGACAGTTTCTATCCAAACAATAGGCATCCAGCCTCATCTTCACATTTATTTAATGAGTTTTTAAAATTGATTCACATTTTATTTAACTTTGTTTCCAAATGAAATTAGCAATGCTGTAAGGGTTTTAAATGTGACCTTGACATATATCTCCGGGACCATTAAAATAAACACAAGTAGAGTCACGAAACACCTTCCTAGGCCCTGTCCCACATGGCCCACCCTGAGCCCCTGTGTCCCATCCCCACCAGAAGCATCCTCCCCACCCCCAAGTTAGTCCTCCCTGGGACACTGGCACTCAACCCTGCCACATTAGGGGCAACACACAAAACCCAAAGGACATCACGTTAGTGAGATGAGACAGACACAGGAAGTCAGAGCACATGACCTTGCTTGGAAATCCAGGAGAATAGCACCATGGCCATGGGGGCAGAGAGGCTGATGGAGGGGCTGAGTGGTCTTATGTGTGAAGTCAGAGATGGATAACGGAATGACTCCTGGTGCTGGATTCCACAGCTGCACTTTGTGCTTAACAAGAATGTGTCTCATGTCTCAAAACAGCTACAGGAGAATTCTCGATATTCTCATCACAAAGAAATCATGAGAGTTTCAGGTGACAGGCATGCTGATTACACTGATTCAATCATTACAGTGTAGTACAACATCACAACAGGTTCCATCAACAAGTACAGTTACTGCACATCAATCACAAATAAAATCACAATGAAAAACCCCCAGGATCCCTGAAGCCCCCCCCCCGACCTCTCCTTGATACCAAGTAGCATGAAGTTGTGGCTGAGCCTCCTCTGGCACAGGGTACTCCTCTGACTCGTGCATGGGCTGCCCAATGGCACTCTGAGCCCTGGAGCCCCGCCTGCCTGGGGACTGGGCAGCCCTCAACTCTGCTGCTGTGCCAGCAAACAGGATGCTAGGGCAGCTGGGCAGGGAAGTCAGGGACACATCTGATGCAAGCCTGGGCAACCTCAAGATGTGACATGAAAATCAGAACAGAACATCCATATGAGTTGGGGTTTTTGTTTGTTTTGGGTGCCTCAGGCTAGCATTCAGCTACCAAGCTACCTCCCCAAGCTACTCCCCAACTACAGGTGGGTTTATGAGAGAAAATACAAGACCACAAGTAAACACCTGTTTCCTAGAAGAACTTTAGGCAAAAGGGTAGGGATGGTGTTATGGTTTTGTGTCTCAACATCCCCTCAAAGCCTCATGCAGTCATGGGAACAGGCTTCCAGAGTTTGTGATTGATTCATGGTCCAATGCTGGGATTATGGGTGTGAGTGCTACACCCACCCTGGGGTGGGTACCCTATATACAATATAAGATACAGAAAGAGTCTTCTTTGTGCTCCACCCTTTTTGCTCTTGTAGCTTTTTCTATTTTCCACTGCCATGAACTGTTGCCCTCTGCCACATGCCACTCTGCCTTGGAATCAACCGAGTATGGACTGAAATCTCCACAAACTGTGAGTTAAATAACCTTTCCTTCCTTAATTTTGGGCATCAGGTATTTTGTCTCAGCAATGAGAGAAAAGTAACCAACACAAGTGGGGAGCAGGGACAGCTGCCAGAGGTATGGAAGCCACAGTTTACAGGCCCTAGAGTCCCACTGGAAGGGACTGGGCACGAGGTCCATATTGCTGTCCAGATGACTCCAGAGTTTCCAGAAGAGGACTCATCATGGCTGGAGAGAGGCAGACAGTGCCAGATCAAGTACAGAAGAGCCAGGCAGTGCCTGAGGCCAAGGCAGCTGTGGGCAGCGCACACAGGGTGCACAGTAGTAGACACCTGACACCTTGCAGGACACAAGGTGCCAGTTGAGATACACAGGCCTGTCCTCTCTGCAGCTTCCACCTCAGTCCAGCCTCACTTTCCCAGGCTCCTGTCCAAACATACTGTTATCCCAGCTAACAGGGCCTCTGCTGTACCTGGAAGGAGCCTCTAGTGTTGGTGCCAGTCCTCCGCAGCCTTGAGCTCAGCCCCAGCCCTGGCACTAGGAAGCTAGGCAGGCACTTGAGGGTCACAGAGGCTCAGGGCCCTTCCCAGAGCTTAGCATGCTGGAAGGCAGCACACATGGGCTGAGCCTCCCTGGTCACCGAGGGACTAAGCAGGACAAGCCTTTTTAAAGAGCTAGCAGGGCAGGAGTGTCAGGGTAACACTAGTGAAGAGCACACAGCTTAAGAAAACTACAGAAGGAAAATCACCTCTAAAAACAGAAAACTACAGAAAGCCCAGAGCCATGTGGAAGATGAAAGGAAGAAAGGAGATTCTGGGTTCTGAGTTTCGGGCTGGACAAAGTTGATGCACCTGAGCCCAGGTGGGTTGTGCGCTGCCCACCCAGCCCAGATCAACACAGCAGCCTGGGGTAGGCATGATGGGGCTCCTCAGCCCATAGGGCCATGCATGGTGATTATGGCTAAAGATGATGCAGAGATTAGTCTGGGGACACAGGAAGCATTATGATCCCCACATTCACACAGAATGGCTATTAACTCCATGTAGAAAGACCAAAAAAAAAACGTTCTATTTCCTATGACACCTAAATTTTTAAACATCAAGACACGGCTGAAGTTTGGGGAAAGCACAAAAGGAACATTAACATGTAGAGGCATCACAGCAGAACTCAGCTCACACAGGTGAGCAAACCACGGTCAGTACGGCATAGCTGACCAGCCAGGTACACAATTGCAGGAGTCAGAGAAGACCTAGGAAAGGACTGTGGCCTTCTGCTGGCCTATCCCCTCCCAGCCTTGCCCTTCAAGCTGAGTGCTGCTGTGCAGTTCTGTCAGGAAGCCTCTCCAGGTCTGTACCACAGCCACAGGTGAGACAAATGCAGCCTACTACAAGTACAAACTCCCAGACATCTAGCCACTCATGCTGCCCCTTGCTGGGTCAAACAACCCAGATACCACCTGCCAGCCCCAGTGTGCTGGTCATAGGCAAATGGTTGCCTGGAAAGCACAGGAACCACAATGGTGGACAACAGTCTCAACCTACACCATCCTCCAGGTTCATGCAGAATCTAGGGTCTGCAACCTCCTTTGGACTTCTGGCAATAGTTTTAAGTCCAGGAATATATCTACTATTCTGCATAGGTCATAGCTTAGTCTGTTGGGTTGACAAGCATAAACTCCCAAGTCCAAGACAACCCTATTCCTGAAAGTAACAAGGAAACAGATTCTGACACTAGGCATTTTCTCTGCTGTGGTCCATGGCCCAGACAGGGTCAGTATCACCCTGAGTCTGCCATACACACATCCATTCTGCACCCAGGGGACAAAAGGTGCTCCACACACCAAACCTGAAGCAGACAACCTGTCCCTGAAGTGGCTGCCTGGGACCCTGCAGAAGTCTGCTTGAATGCTTTGAACTGAAGGGCAACAGTGGCCAGCATAGCTTTGACAGTGACAGCAGCTGCCCATGAGAACTCAGGGTGACAATGAGGTATACTGCCTCCCTCACCTGTCCAAGCACCCTCCCCAGGATATCTGGGCTTAACTAGCAAATAAGTAAAATACAGCCTCCCATCATCAAGACATCCTAAGTGAAAAATCCCAATGATTTTCGCCTCTGGAAGTGCTGGAGACAAAAGATAATTTCCCATCAAAGAAGCCCCTGACCTCCACCTTCCAGAGACCACTAGCAGACACCTTCTCCACAAGGTATCATTTGCATGACCATGCTGCAGGGGAACCAAGAAACCAGCAGCAAGCTTCCTTAGAAAGCTCACAGCTATGGAAGACACCCTCCTGGACCCCTCTACATACCTCTGTCCCAGCTGGAAGGAGCAATCTAGGAAGCAGATGTGCAAAACCTTTGTCTGATCAATTAAGACACTGAAAGAAGAAACTGGGAAAAGTGGAAACTCTCTGCAAATCCAGGAAGCCCCCACTCATCCAACCCACTTCCCTCAACAGAATTCCCACCAGAGGGCTGAGGGGCACAGGGCTGGGGGTGGAGCCTTTGCCTCCCCTGTGCAGGATCCAGGGTTCAATCCCCAGCACTGGGGAAAAAAAACACCCTGCCAGAAAGAAGGGAGTAAGAAGACACTGGCACATGCATCTCTACAGCATTTCTTGCAACTTAACTAGGTGGGAAAGAGTTATATCTCATTATCAATGAAGATCACTACCACTTCTATCCTCATACGCAACACCCTCCACACACACACCGGTGTAGTGGTGGGCTGCCTGGTGTATAGCATCCCAAGGGACAGAGGAGAAAATGTACTTTCCTCCCTAGACCTGCCGTTTTCTGAGTCCCCTTCCCTCCACACACCGAGAAGTCTCTCTGACTCTGTGCATTTGCATTGTCCTTAGGGGAACACATTTTTAAATTCTCTATTTTTATTGACCTGAGCTCCTGTGCTGAATCCTAATTCCTCTAAACTCAGATGAACTCATGTGAGCAATCCACACACATTCCATTAGGCAGAAATTGTAAAGTGTCATGTTTGCAGACAGCCACTGTATCACAAGCAAGCAAACATGCATGAGACAGAGGCAAGGACCATCTCTTCACCAGGCTCTGCAAATCTCCAATGGACATCCGACCATCCCTGACCCTTTGGGACCCAAGGGGAGTGGGAAGGAGGCAACATCTGCAGGGGGAATCACCCAGGAGCCTATGCTCTGGTCTCACTGGTGGCCAAGGGACACCCATGACAGCGCAGCAGGATGGATCACCGCACATTACCACCACCTCTGGCTTGACTTCCTGTTTCACGAGGGTCAGTTAAAGTACAGTACAACCTGTAGAGTGCACACATTTCACCTGCCACATATGAGGTCATCTGAGCAAGGCGAAGCTCACAGAAACCGGCCCTAGTCCTGCTAGAATACCTGCACAGGGCACCTATGCTCCCACAGGCCAGTGGATCCCCAAGGAAAATGCCAGTATAATTCTGTTCTGTTCCATCCCAAGAGCAGCTGAGCTACAAGAACTGCAGCAAGTGCAGGGGCCTCCATACTGACGATGTGTCTGCCAGCCAGAAGGAACCTGGCAGGAGCAGTCACCCCATAGGAGCAGCTCCTGTGTCTGCTGGGTCTTGAACACTTTTGTTTTTCACTTTAACGATGCTTGTAAGATCAGGAGCACTGTCCCTGAAAACAAAAGCAGCACTATCCCTGACAACAAAAGCAAAACCTGGAACAGTTCAGCAGGTGAAACAGACTCACCCACTTGGCTGGAATATCTGATATCGCCCCAAGATCCTGTCCTCGACACAGGCCGCCATGTGTGGGGAGGACCCTACACCCCAACACAACACATGTGCACAGACATGCAAGTCTATATGACTGCATCACAACCCACATGGGCTCCCCTACTGTGGGCAGCCCAGAGCTTCTGCAGCCTTGAGCAGGAACCCTGGTCAGGGATGAGGTTCCTCTAACTTGGTGGCACCAGCAAAGGCTGCAACCCAGCTGTCCCCACTCAGTGACAGCCTCCTCACAGAGCTAGAGAAGCAGAGAAGGCTGACTCAGCCCTTGGCCCATGGCAGACAGAACATGGAAGGTGACAACAAATGGTAATTCGGACTGGGTACTAATGCCACCAGCTGAACTATGCCATGCCTGTGAGTCCAAAGGCACTTTCTCAACACTTGGGCCTTCTGAAAAGGACACACTTCAGCTCCACTGTCACAGCATTGCCATCCTCCATGGGCTGTCCAGTCCCCCACTCTGTACTTTCCTCTGGAGCCCTTATTACACCCAAGACCAGTCATACAGCAGGTAGCACAGAGGCAGAGGCAGAGTCACAGCCTGCCTTGGTCATTTCCCAGTTCTCAAACCTTCCAGGATCTCAGCGTGGTCACAATCCAGGCACATGGCAGGATGCTGTTAGCTCTGCAAAGTCCACTGATGCCTATGCCCTGCATGCATCAGGTGCTCTACAGCCACTCGCAGACAATCCCAACTGTCACCATCAAAACACAGGGCCATCTGCTTCCAAACACCATGGTAGCTCTGCCTGGGCCACAGCCAGTGAGCAGCTGGACCAAGCAGCACCTTCTGTACCTCATGAACAGGCTGGCCCTCACAGTGCCAAGGCAGCCCGTCCTTAGCAGGCATCCATTCTCCTTTTTCCCACCATGTTTATGCAAGTTGTCCTCATAACGTTAAAAATACACTTTAATTAAATATTATGTAACCAAGGAAGCTGAGTGCAAAGAAAAAAGAAAATGTTGCCCTTAGATGGTTCCTCAGAAAGACTCAATCAAGGCAGAGTGCTTCAAAATGGTCAAACTGGTTGTGAACAAGAACATAAAACACAGCAGGGAAGGAATTATCTGCCATCCAGAAGGATACACCACTCAGAATTCTCTGGCAGTCTCAGAGCTCCTGCTCCACAAGAAGGAAATAAACAGGCAATGGTAAGAGGCAGCTGTGACTTGATGTTTACACCACAAAACCTGTAGTCAAGATCCTAAGTCCTGCATCCAAAGATCAAAGCATCACATATATGAGTATTTCTATAATGACATACCTACCACATATAATGTGTGATTCCTCCAGTGTAGTTCACTTTTTCGATGATTATACCCTGGTCCCGCTGTCTTAGGGATACAGAAGAGATTTTCAGATGGGCCTGATCTAAGCATATCCTACGTATCTCACTATACTCCACACCCAGTGGGTGTGGGTCAATGGTGAGTGCCAGCCTGACTCATGCAAGCCTAGGTTCCATCTTAGCACCACAAAGGGAAGAAAACTACCACAGTTCAAACAAAGCAGGGTCTAAAGCCTACCTTTACCAAAGGCAGCAGTCACACTTTCTTTAGTTCCTTAATCTGTGCAAATGTTATCCCTGAAACCTTACAGAGGTCTGGGCTGAGGCTGCCTTTCTCCCTAAAGGCAGAAGGCCTGGCCCAGCAGAGCTACTCAGTAAGTTGTGTGCCCAAATACAAGCAAAGTGTTCAAAATCAAAACATCAAAAAGTATTGGAATTATCCTCTATCTGCGTCCTTATTATATCTCCCACACTAAAAATCAACCTTTAAGTTACTTGACAAGGAACCACAAACCCTTTCAGCAGTCTCTTTTCTTGTGTGCTGTGGCACCAGGGAAGGAAACCAAGTCCTTCTGCACACTAAGAAAGTGGTCCCTACTGAGCTGCACCCCCAGCCCTCATAAAACCCTTCCTAGCAAGGCAGCTTGTCCTGAAACAGTTCCCTCAAGGCAGCTGTGGAGTGTTAAAGGGGGTCTTTTCCAAAATCCTGAAAAGACTTAACAAGTAAGTAAGGCTAAGAAACTTAGCACATACTAATAAACGTCATACTAGGCAGCACCATGTAAACAAGGTCACTTTAGGAGCCATACATACAGTATTCGGCAAAGGCCAAAGCAGAGGCTGGCAACTCCAGTGCCAAGCAAAGGGGATGTGAACTTTGTCTAAAATGTCCAAGGGTGGCACCATTTAACTGCTTCTCAAACAGCTCATCTTAAATGACTCCTGTGAAAGTGCAGCTGAACAGCCATGCTGACCACCAGGCTGGAGGTCTCCAGTTGCTGATAAAACCAATGCAAGTGAAACCAGATAGAAGTGACAAATTTTACACATTACAAGTCCAACCACATAACCAACTTCACAAGGCAGACATGCTAAGAGCTATCTGTGTCTCTGTACAGCTACAAAGTTTACATATCCCAAATGGTAGGCCCCACAGTTTTGAAGAACTTCCCACTGGGAAAACAGAAGCCTACGTTACATGCTCCCATGGGTGAATTTGAGGTCTGCTGAGTGGCGGGATGAGCGCCATCTATTAAGCAAGCACTGGCACCAGAGTTGGCTTGCAGGGAGTCAGCACAGTACAGTGTGCAGCAAAATGCCAGACACCTGTCCAGATGCAATCTCTACCTGAAGTCCCTGGTGCAGAAGCATAGCTGGTTTCATGGGACTCTACCTGGTCCTCTTCTCCTTCCCATCCTGCAGAGGACACTCCAGACCTAGCACTGCTGCCCTTGCAGAGGTACAGTGTCAGGACTCCTGAATAAGCAAAAAATCTAGGGGTGAAGGGCTTGATAATATTCTAATCTCCTCCTCCACCACTCTGCCTCTCTGAAAACAATCAAAGACAGTACTCAATTTGATTCAGACTCACCAAGAACCAGAACCTAATCTCTAGGAGGTGACGTGGAGTGACAGAGGGCTGCCCTCAACTGATAGCAAAAAGAGAGAACACATGTTCTTGGGGTGCCCCAAAGTGTGGCAAGCTGTGAACACAATCTGTGTGCACATTAAGAAAGCCATTCATAGACTCAAAATCTAGACAGCCACACCTCAGATCCCTGTCACTAAACTTGGTTACTAAACCTTGTAAGTGCTCACTCCTGTGCACCCCAAGTCTATGCCTTTGGCATGGCAGTGGTCACCTCCTAACCTCCTGATCACACATAATTTCTCCAAGATCAACAGGGAGGACCTTTGTAAACACATGGCAACCAAGGAACCTAGATATTTGCCAGAAGTCAGGTGTGGTGGCATACACCTGTAATCTAAGCTGGGGAAACTGAGGCAGGAGGATCACTACAAGTTCGAGGCCAGCCTGGACTATATAGTGAGTTCACAGCCAACCTGAATGACATAGTGAGACCTTGGCTCAAAAAAAAAAAGATTTGCCAGAAGCATAGCTCCAAAAAATTGTATAATTATTGAAGCAGGAGGCAACCTGCTCATTTTGCAAATAAAAATCTTTACATTAAAAGCAGCAAGAATAGGAAAGAAAAGTTTGCAGATCTCCAACTGGAGCATGTAGCTGGATTCAATCACAATGCAAACCAAAACAAAAAACTGCCCTCCAGCAGTAAGCCCAAGTAGGAATATATTCCTCATCCCTTTCTATCATCCACACTTTCCTGGCCCTGGGGAAAACCCAATTAAGAAAGTGTGACCTTGGACTCAAGCCTATAGCCAGGTGCCAGCACTCCCCACTTCAGGGCACCAACTCTATGCATGGTCCGGGTAACTGAATATGGTTGTGTTGTAAAGCAAATGACAATTTCAGCAGACCAACGACACATTTCTTACCCTTTACATGTGCTCTTCTCCATCAAAAAAGTCACAGAAAGAGGGCACTTTGTGTCTCATTCCAAGCAGCACCCCGTGGGCGACCCCAGGTGACAGGGGGCAAGTGGTGGTCGGAACAAAAAGATGTGACACCAGGCCACCAAACCTTCCAAAGGAGGTCTGTTCACTAAAACAGAGGCAGCTACAGCTGGTCAATGCAGATGCACAAATAATGCTTACGATCTGAAACAACAGCCCATGGAACTGCAGCCCTGCCTAAAGGCGCAAGAGGGGCTGGGCTAGTGGCTCCGTGATGACCTGCCAAGCCCAGCATGGCTGTGGGCCCCCAGATTGTCCCCCCTCCGAAACACAGAGTAGCCTGCTCCGCACAGATACCCTCCCCTCTTCTCTCAGCCAGATGCTAGGGCAGGAGCCCACGCCCTCTCCTGCAGCCATGGGAATTAGGGAGATGGCAAGCTCCAACTTTCCTCCAGTCTGGCTGTGGGGCGCAGGTGGAGAGTCTGGGGGTCAGAGACAGAGGTTCTCTGGGGAGATGAAGGAGGACGCAGAGAGGTAAAGAAACAGGCCTAGGAAAAGAAGGGAAGTGCAGCTCACCAGGGACCAGGTGGCCAGGTGCCCGGCCAGGGCAGCCCAAGTATGGGGCGGGAGGAGTCCCTTTACCGGGAGCTGGGAGTCCCCGGAGGAAAGCCAAGTTGGAGAAGCAGCGCACAGGCGGAGCGCCCCTCCCGACAGTACTTACCTTAGCCGTCGTCACATTCCTGCCCGCGGCCGGTTCGCAGGGGGCACCTGGGGGCGCTGCGGGGCCAGGAAGCGCAGGCCGGCCAGGGCCGGGGCCGAGACCGGAGCCCCCGCGGGGCCTGCAGCGCAGGCCGTCTAGCAGGCGCACGAGCAGGATGTTGGCGGGCAGCTCGTCCACGCCGCAGCCCACCAATATGCGGCACTCAGGGCAGCGCAGCTCGCGGCGCGAGCACACGATGCTTTCCAGGCACCGGCGGCAGAAGGTGTGCTGGCAGGGCAGCACCTTGGCTGTGGTGTCCAGGCGCTCCAAGCACACGGCGCACTCCAGCAGGTCTAGCAGCGAGGACTCGTCCATAATCGCGCGCGGCCCGCGATCGTCACGCGCACTCCGCGCCTCGGCGGCCGCCCAGTCCTGAACGCGCACGGCCGGGCGCCCAGCGCAACGTGGGAAGCGCGGCGCCGCCTCCACTCCTCCGCCTCCTCCTTGTCCTCGGTGGGCGCAGCCCAGCAACGACACCTGTCCCCGCGCTCGGTAATGTCCCCGCGCGCTAGGCTGGCGGCCGGGTCCCCGCCGCGGCTGGCGGCGTGCGCGCTCCCCCGCGGCGCCCCCACGCGAGCCCTTCGCGGCCGCGGCTCGTACGCCCGGGCGCGCGCTCCGTCCTGCGCCCGACCGAGCGTTGTGCGCAGAGCCCAGCCAGCGCCCTTGACCCCCGCGAGGAAGTTCGGGAGGTGCTGACCCTACTGCGCGCCGTGTCGACGCTATCCAGTGGTTGGGTCCTCCACTGACTCCACTTGGAGCTCGGCGCCCAGGCCCTGAGGCTGTGTGAGCACGTAACAGCGCGAGCGGGAGGGAGTGGAGGAGTCCCCAGGAGACAGGCACCCCTAGAGGAGCGAGACGGCGCGCACCACGGTCAGAGGGCGCGAGTGCGCGCGAGCCTGGCGCGCATTCCCTGTCGCGCGCTGCCCCCTTGTGGCCGCCTCAAGGTCGCGACGCCCATCCGGACGACTAAGTGTAAGGCGTCCTCCAGGCCAGCGTTCACAGGACAAGGGAAAAAGTAGTAGAGTATTTGCTGACGCACAGATGCCAAGAGCAAGCCTGTGCAGCATTATATTTAGTCCTCTGCACAGCCGTGAGAGACGGTGATTTTAACTTCATTTTAGGCAGGAGAAGGTGAATCTCACCCTTGAGATTGGACAAGGGCTAGGACTAGGGCTGGGGAATTAGCTCAGTGGCTTAAGTGCCTGCCTGGCAAGCACAAGGTTGTGAGTTCAATCCCCGGTGCCAAAAAAAAAAAAAAAAAAAAAAAAAAGATTGGACAGTTTTCCAAAACCTGATGCATGGAGGAAACACGCTGGAGAAGCCTTCTATGACTGGGCACAGTCTTCCGTGCTGGGGTAGTCCGCAGCTCCCAGAGGTGTGCATAGAGGGGAATGCTGCTGAACTACTGGGATGCCATTGCCGCCTCACTGTCCCTGGGGATCTTGAGTCCACACAGTCTGAGATTCAAGGCTGTGGATCTCCAGTGTCCCTCCCATCCACAGTGCAGGGGCTCTGTGCTCAACCCTGGTGGGTGGAGACCGCTGAGTTCTCTGGGGCCTGGAGGAGGACTCTGCAGAGCAGTCTCGGATCTCAGACATCAGCTCAGGAACAGCCAAGAGGAAATAAAAAAGGGCCAGAGCACTCATCCAAGAACAGAGGACCAGCAGGGCCGGACTACCAGGCAAAGCCCAGGGCGTCCTGTTCTTCCTTCTTTAGGTGATGACTAGCACCTTTGTCTCCAACACACCTACCTGTGCTTCTGCTTGTGTGGCAGGAAACTGGGACAAAATTCCACAAGCATAGTACCTGCTGCTGGAGAGCCTCCTCCAGTGCTATCACAGACTAGAAGTGTAAAAACTCTGCTGCCAGGGTACCAGGGGTGTGCACTGGCTTGGACTTATGGTCATCATGGATCAGTGTGCACTGGCCACAGAAGCAGGTAAATGAAACACCCCAGGAGTCACCTAAAAAAGGACTGAGTTTCCAGAACAAATGCCCTGCTGGACAGGCCAGAGAGCAGTTGCCCTTTAGGAGCCCAAAACCATACCTCAGCCTTTGCATCCCTCAGCCCAGCAGGCTGAGCAAATGCTGGCTGTGGAACCCAGCCCGCCCTGCCCGGGGGACTGGTCCTGGAGGAGTACCCTGTCCACCCTAGCCCGGGTGTGTGAGGAGCCTGCCCTGGGTCCTCCTCCTTGACAAGAGCAGTGGGCAGGGTGATCGCCACTGCACTGGGACATGTGAGGACCCTAGTGGGTGGTCACATTTCCACAGCCCCTCCACAGCTCAGGACAGCACCACAGGCTGCTAGACAGGTGTCTGGACTGCTTGGAATCTGGTTGGGAGACAGAGTGAATACTGGGGACATTAAAAATGTTTTGCACATCAGCTTGATCAAATGGATGGAATGGATTGTTCAGTGATATTTCTTTCAGGACATAAAGATCTTAAGAAGCCTTTAGAATTTATTCAACTCCAAAGCAATGTGCTCTGGTGAAATATCCCTTCCTCACATTTCCAACCGCACTTTCCATAGCATTGTGACAAAAGTATTTCAAATTCTTCTGGGGTATTAAAAATAATCCTGCAATTGTCTATGTTTTGTTGTACTTCAAAAGAATTACAATCCCATGAATCAGCAGAAGCTATGTTGGGTCTGGGAGAAGCACATCAAGAAGCCAGTTTGCCCTTCAATAAACCATGCAAATCGTACGGGACCCAGAAAGAGAGAAGCCAGATCACCCGCCCCATGAGCTGACCGGGAGCACAGGGTGAGAATCAAGAACTCTCCCCACCCCGCCCTTAAGCAACCGACTGGTTTGGAGGGCAGGCTGAGTTGATAGTAACTGAAGTACAAAAGCAACTAAATGCTTCCATTGCCCGATTGACTTTGCAGGCTTAGAGCTGGTAGTCTGAGCATCTACTAGGTGGATAACAGTATGCAATATGGCAAATATGGGGGATTCCTTCTGTCTTGTTTATGAAGTCCAATGTTGTTTTCACTACTTTGTTTTGTTCCAATTTATTGTTTTGTTTTAGTCAATGTTCTGTTTTGCTTGGTTTTATTCTGTTTTGTATTGTTTGCTTTTACTATGTCTAATGGAATGGACAACTACTGTGAAGCTAACAAACTATATTATGGTAGCCATTGTTGATTTCTTATTATCCTCCTTCGAAGTTCTGTACCACTTTCACTGCTTTGTTTGGATTGGCTTTACCCTGGTTTTTTTTTTTTGGCTGAGTTTTATTCTCTTTGAAATTAAAAAAAATGAATTACAATAAAATTTGTCTTCTAGTTTGGAGACATAACACCCTTTACTTTGGTTTTGCTCAAGATCTTGGAAAATACTTAAATTTGTGTGCATAGTACAGTTATTAAGCTAAAGCACTGCACTGATAATACATTTAACATGAATGAGAAAATCCCTTATTTAAATTATGATCATAAACAGAATGAATAAAATTTAATATAAAAAGCTTTTAGAACAACTACAGCATAATTGACATTAAATAATATTTAATATTTGAATCCATGCATTGGCAGACCTACATCCTAAATCATCCAAGGCAAGATTGTCAATTACAAATAATACTGGAGTGCTTTCCAGAAAAATGTGAGGCTTTTATGAGCAATATAGAGTTAAAGTAGAATAATCAATCTCAAGAGAAGGAGTAATGGAATCCTTCACAGATAAGAAGGTGTTGGCTCCTTCCGAGGACAGATGAGAATTATGAATCTGCCAGGGTTTTTCTTATTCTGAGCTGTAGTTAAACGTGCATCCAATCACTGCATGTACCTTGAGGATATCACAACCAGTTACCAGAGGGCTGATGCTATCAGGAATCTCCCAGGGCTACTGTTCCAAAAGAGAGATTTTGGCTTTCTTACAAAGCCAGTTTAGAGCCTCCTGCATAGCCAGATGGCACTTTCTAGGAAAGTTTCATGTGAACAGCAATGACTCTCATGTAGAGCTGCAGGGAGACAGGGAGTGCCCCTCTGCCTCCTCCGATAACAGTTTCATTCCACGGTGCCATGAATAGGAAAGTCCTTCTGGTGTCCACTTTCTGGGAAATGTACCCATTTTCCCATCTGTAAGCAACTAGAGAGAAGCCAACTGTATTCATGTGGCTTCCTGAATGTGTGAAATCATAGCTTTTGTTTACTTGTTGCTAGAAAATCATCAGCAGTGTACTCTGGGGCTTGTTCCCTCTTGCACACCTAGGAAAGGAGCCTCGTGTACTCTGGGGCCTGCTCACTCTTACACAGCTGAGACAGGATCCTGGTGTGAACTCTGAGACCTGCTCAGTCTTACACAACCACAAAAGGAGCCTGCTGTGAGCCTAGTTGCCTGCTCACTCTTACAGCCCCAGAACAAGAGCCTGCTGTGAGCTCTGTGGCCTGCTCACTTACGAGTGTTCAGAATACAGTCAGCACTTGAAAAGCTCCATCACCTGATATCAAAATGCAATGCTGCAGTTGGCTGGGCCTGCTGTGGCCCCAGATGTGTCCACTTAGAGTATGGGGATTGAAAACACAGCTGCTATCTCTTTTAGGGAAAATGTTGAGTTTGCAACCTCCTTCTGAGCATGGACTCACCGTGAAATGCCAAAGATGATAGAGCCTCAGGGTGACTATGGCAGGGCACAGAGCTCAGATTCAATCCTGTGCATGTCACTACCAGAGGAAAAAGTGATTTACTTTCAGTTTCAGTCCCAGAATAGATGTAGGCACATCCTAATATTCAGACATAGTGGTGCACTGAGTGAGCGGTACCATTCCCAGCAACTGGTGTGATGCAGCATGCTTTCAACTGCCTACATGTATGAACCTTTGAAAACACAGACCTGCTTTGCACAGTGTGGTCTGAGTTGTGTGCAGCAGAGCTGAGGCCAGTGTGTCAAAGGCAGACAAGGGAAATTCCAGGTGAAATAAAGGATGGTGGTGCATTGGTCAAGAAATAGAGCTGCCTGGCCAACCACAGGGTGGCTCATTGATCCTGTGTGCAGTGGGGGAGGGATGCTGTCCAAGCTGTGGTTGACGATTGATATAGATATAGAGCTACCTAGCCAGGCCCTGGGTGGAACATTGGTCCAGAGGTGGCATTATCTGTCCATGCATGGGGTGGATCACTGATCTAGAGACAGAGATGCCTGGCTGAGCCCTGAATCTTCATCATGAAGCATGAAAACAGAGTTGGACCTGCCTTCAGGCCCTGGTTCCTAGTCACTAGCTGCTCACAATGCTTTTTCTCTCAGTGTGGACCCAAGCCTGTGTTCTGGTTCCCAGAGACAGAATAATCACTTGGGCTCTAGTTGCCAGTCACTGGGCCCTGTGACTGGACCTTCTCTTGTACTCTAGTTCCTCATGACTCAGATAGAACTCCTCACAGGTCCTAGCTAGTGGTGACTGGCCTCTCTCTAGTTCCTGTACTACCTACAGGAACTCTCTACTTCCTAGTACAGGAACTAGAGAGAGGCCAGTCAAATGGTGACAAAACCATTACCCAAACTCTGGTCCTAGTGACTGGACAATCTCCTGGCTCTAGTTTCAGGTGCCAAAATCCTGCACATGGATCAGATCTTGGTGACTGAACCCTTACCTGTGCTCTGGTTCCTGGTCACTGGGTCCTCTCCTAGGTTCTAGTTTCTGGTGACTGGACCATTGCCTGTGCTCCAGATCTTGGTAACTGGACCCTTTTGTGGGATCTAGTTCACTAGATAATCTCCCAAGCTCTGTGTCCCAGTGATTATACCTCTGATTATACCACTGGGCTCTGGTTCCTTATGTCCAAATTATCACACAAGCTTTACTCAGTGCTTGGTGCTCACATGTGCTCTAGTTTCCAGTGCCTGAACCCTTGCCCAGGCTCTGGTTCTCAATTAGTGAACACTTGCCCTCCTCTAGTTCCTGGTCACTGGGACCTCTCTTGGGCTTTAGTTCCAGGTACTGAACCCTCAGTTGTGTACTAGTTCCCCATGACTGGACCCTTGCTTATCCTCCACCTGCCATAACTAGCTGACTCCATTTTCCATGACTTAACACAATGAAAGTTGATTTCTGGCTTCTAGCCAGGGTGGATCCCAGTTATTGTGCATGTGCTATGCAAGTAATGACCAAGGACCCACAGCCTGTCCTGCAGTTTGGTTTTTCGGCCTATGCTCCACCCATGGGACAGTGCACCTAACCATGGCAGCCTGCATAACACACATTACTCTTATTCTCATCTATGTGTGAAATAGACGCGTGGTCTCACCATGTAGGAAGGAGAGGACAGCTGCCTCCCAAAACCATCCCACACCATGGAAGTAAAAACATAGACTTTATCAACACTCAAAAATCAATAGCATTCCTATACACTAACAACAAATGCACCAAGAGAGAAGAGAAACCACACTGTTAACAATAGCATCTTAAAAAATGAAATACTTAGGAATCAATCTAACAAAGGAAGTAAAAGATCTATGCAGTGAAACTTACAGTGCTCTGAAAAAACAAATCAAAGAGGATTTCAGAAAATAGAAAGGCATTCTTTGTTCTTGGATAGGAAGAACAAACATTGTGAAAATAGTCATTCTCCAAAAATTGTTATACAGATTTAATGCAATTCCAATCAAAATACCATTAGCATACATCACAGATCTAGAGAAATCATTCCTAAAATTCATCTGGAACCAGAAGAGACCTAGAATAGCAAAGTCAATCCTGGGCAACAAAGGCAAGACAGGAGGCATTACAATCCCTGACTTGAAATTATACTACAAAGCTACAGTAATAAAATTAGCATGGTACTGGAATTAAAAACAGACCTGAAGATCAATGGAATAGATTAGAAGGTACAACCACAACTATAAACAAATTCAGCCACCTTATCTTTGACAAAGGGGCCAAACATGTTCACTGGAAGAAAGATAGTCTCTAATAAGTGGTGCTAGAAAAACTGGCTCTCCTTACACCAAAAACTAAAACTAGACCCATGTCTATCACTATAAAAAGTTGTTCTTGTCAAAAGAGATTTCCAGCAGAGTGAAAAGAAAACCCACAAATTGGGAAAAAATCTTAATGGACTGTCCCTCATACAAAGGACTTCTGTCTAGAACTTATAAAAAATTTTTAAAAATTCAGACCCTCGAAATTCAAAGACCCAATCCAAAAATGGGCATCTGAAATAAATACAGAGTTCTCAGATGAAGAAATACGAATGGCAAATAAATACATGAAAAAATGTTAATCATCATTAGTCATAAGAGAAGATGCAAATTAAAACCACACTGAGATTCCATCTCACCACAGAAAGAATGGCCAGGATAAAAAAAAAAAATACCAACAACAAATTCTGGAGAGGCTATGAGGAAAAAGGAACTCTTCTGCACTGTTGGTGGGAGTGTAGACTGGTACAACCACTGAGGAGGTCAGTCTGGAGATCCTCAAAAAGCTGGGTTTGGAAGTCCCATTTGACCCAGCTATTCCACTTCTAGGCATATTCCCAGAAGAACTGAAAACATCATACCACAGTGATATATGTGTGCCCATGTTTATAGAAGCACAATTTGTAATAGCCAGATCTTGGAAACAACCTAAGTGCCCATCAACTGAGGAATGGATTAAAAAGCTGTGGTATTTTTAGACAATGGAATATTATTCAGCTATAAAGAAGGACCACACTGAGGTTTTTACAGGTAAATGTGTCTCCCTGTGTCACAAGGGGCATCGACTTCATCAGATGTCTTGGTTAACAGCAGTCCAGTCTACTTTTCCATGATAAAATAAGGAGCCTTCTCAGAAAAGTCCTTGTTTCCCAGTGGAACTGGATACCTGTGTTCACACACTCATTCTGTCATTCAGGCCTGTGTCAAGAATGTAGCTGTCACAGGATAAAACTGTCAAATAAGGAGGCAGGTAGTGCCCAGATGCCACAGGCACCGAATATGACATTATATCAAAGGGTCATCAATAAACAGTGGTCTGAAAAGCAATGGCATGCAGTAAAATCTGGACAGCATTCATGCCAAGCAACTGAAACTGTCCACCTGCGTCCAGTAATGAAGACTGGGCTTGCTAATAACCCTCCCTGCACACCGGAGAGTTCCAGTCTGCCTGAGCCTCACATGTGTTTCTCCCTCCTGGACACTGCAGAGTTCCAGTCTCTCTGAGACTCTTGGCTTCTCCTCCCTGGACACTGCAACAATGGAGTCTGTAACTGTTAATCATGATGTCAGCCTGAATGGATTAAGCAACACCTAGCTAGTTAATAAAACACAATTCTGGGTGTCATTTGGGCGAATGACATGTAGGCCACAAACTGGAGGGGAAACACCCACCCTAGATGTGGGTGGCACCAAGCAAAAGGTTTATCCTAGAAGGAATAAAAGGGAAGAGAAGGTGGATGTGTCCCTATGGTTGGGAGCATGCCAAATTCACCATTGGCTTTGGACCTTGGTCTCCAGTTCCTTCAGCCTTCTGATGCCGGCTTATACCAGCAGTTCTGCAGCAAGCTTCCAGGCTTTCGACCTTGGACAGGTGCTACATCCTTGATTCCTCTCATTCTGCAGCTTCTGGCTTCTTGTACTGATTAGTTGGATCTCCAGTCTGACTCTCTCACCTTGGCTTTCACAGATGATTCTAATCCTACCCCTTGTGAAATGTTAAACACACACACACACACACACACACACACACACACATCGATGCAATGCTATAAAATCTGGACAACATTTATGCCAAACAACTGAAACTATTCAATTGCCTCCAATAATGAAGACTGGATTTGCTACAATACTATAATATGATATTACAAATGTAATAGTTTTATTAATATTATGTATATAATTAATTCTTCTCACTGGAAAACTCTAACTAATATAGACTGGCTATAATTCTAGAGAGTTAGAATTCTAAGAATGAATTTTTCTAATCAGTTTAATAGTTCCTGAAGTAGCTGATCTCTAATTTGATGAGACCTAAAGTTTCCATGTTCTCTTCTGATAATGTAGAGAGTACTGATACTCCTTGGCATGATAGTTTCAAGTACTATATGGCATAGATCCATTTGATTATCCTAATTTGTCACTTGCGAGATACAAAGAATTTAGTGACTCTTCATGTTATACTTTTGAATATTTTTGGAAAAGTAAGAATATAATGATGTTAGATGGTTGCTCTTACATTTCAAGACAAACTACTAAATGAAAAGAATGAGCTCCAGACACACACAATTTAAAGGTTTCTAAGTATGCTAATGGATAATAAGGGAACTCCCAGCCACAGACACATATAAACAATCTGAAGCCTTCCAGATTGTCCCAAAGGAGAATCTTCTCTCCTTTAACCATAGCACTGAAGTTGCTGAAAATCAAACATCAGCTCTCAAAGTGCAATTGTTTGAATTACAGTGCAAGTTTCATGCTCAGCCTCATAGGAAATCTACAGTTTAAGTAAGGGTGCTCTTTGGAAAGGAAAAGGATCCCATAAATTGGGATGGAGATTTTGGGAGGAACCTGACAAGGCTGGGGATATTGAACTCCTAAATTCTGAGGGGATTGTTTTGCCAGAGAAAGAAATTACCCCACCCTCAGTAGCAGAGGCAGCCCCACCCCCACTATCTCTCCACTTTTGCCTGAGGAAACTAATCCCACCTTGCCTATGAACACAGGAAAGACCTTCCCAGATGCAGTCACTAAGCAAGACAGTGATAATGCCTCTCAGGACTCGCCCTCATCACCCACTTTGGCCTCTAGGCCTATAACCAGGCTCAGCATTCAGAAGGCTTCTAAAGGTGAAATACTCAGCCTGACCTGTAATGAGGTACAGCACACTCTAAAAGAGTTTCTTGAGTTTTCTCATTCTTACAAGCAGAGGGCTTGGGAATGGATTTTAAGACTGTGGGATAATAGTAAGTAAAACATAAATCTGAATAAGGTGAAATTTCTTGATATGGAGTTTTAAAAGAGTGTTAATAATTTGATTGGTTGGCTGAAATATGGACCAACTGATGATGACCCTCCAGTGAATGAGCTGGAGATGTCTGATATTCTCTCATTTACTGTTGATAAGCGTATTCAAAAGCCCAGAGAAATGGGAATAATGAAATGGATTTGCCAGGTAAAACCTCCTCCTAGAAATTGGAAGGGTTCAGAAAAATGTACTCTCCACTAATACCTCATTAAAAAACAAATTTATGAAGTGAGCATCAGTATCCTTGAAGCACTCCATCATTACTCTTCTCTAAATGCCAGGCCTTATTATGAGGATCACAGTCAATTGGGAAACTTAAATGTAATAAGTATAATTTGGTTCCAGAATGGCAGGTGTTAAGTGGCAGCCCTCAACCACCAAAGGCAAGGTGAGCACATGTCTTATTTACTTGCCTTGTTGCTGAGACATAATACTCAACACCCACAAGTTAAAAGAGGAAAGGTTGACTTTGGCATGCAATTTGTAGAGTTTCCAGTTCATAGTTTGCTGGCTCCAAGGCAGAGTGGCATGGCAGAAGGTCATCACTGAGAAGGAACAGTCCATGGCAAGGCAGGCAGAAAGCTGCAGCAGCAAACCTGGATTTCTCTTTTGACTCATCTACAACCCTTTTGGGTGATTCCACCCATACCCAAGGTGGGGCTTCTGTACTTAGTAAATCCTTTCAGCTATACCTAGAACTATGCTAATTCCAGCCAATGGGTTAATTTAACAAAAATACCCTTAATCCCAGTAGCACACATTGCAAATGCAGCAAGCTCTGAAAAGCATCACATATGCATGCATAAGGCTCTTGGGGCATATCTGGGTATAAGCCATAATGATGTATTTATTGTAATGCACAGCAGAGGCAAAGCAATAAAGTGATCTTACTTGTGTAGACCTATGGCATTAACCAATGATTTATGGTGTTTCCAGAATTAAAATAGATAAAAAAACCTACTAAATTTTTACTGAATTTATATAAGCAGAAAACCCTTAAGGCAAATGAACAAAAATCTTCCTCAAATCTTAGCAACTAAGAATCATAGCCTCGCATCAATTCCCAGACTTCAACCAGTTTAAAAACTTAGAACCCTTTGAATGAAAGGGATGCCAGGTAAACTTGAAGGAGGAAGACCCTGGTGCATTACCAAAGAATTATACTATCATCTTTCTCCTATTCTTCCTCAAAGGGACTTTTAACCAGGGTAACCATATAATGGGGAAAAGGAAATGGTGATGTATTTTGGGGACTGCACTGGTTTTTAATAATGAATCCAGGAGATCTAAAATACCATTTTAGCCCTCCAGTAAGAGTAAGAGACTTATGGAAGTCAAACGATCAATGGAATTTCAGCCAAGGTCCAAATTAGAGTGAGTCTATTAATTTCCTGAACCTATTATATGGTTATTTTTCCAGTTTTAGAATGTGAAAATATAATATACATAGCATTTAGCTGAATCCCTATGCTAGTTCCCAAACCCATGGTATGAAGGTTATAATGGTGGGAAAAGCAAAATGGAAGCCACTAGAGTTGTCTCTACCCAAGAAAATAGTAAATCAAAAACAATATCACATCTCTGGAGGGATGTGACTGGTGTCACCAGCAAGAACTTGAAAGATTCAGGGGTGCTGGTTCCCATCACATCCCCATTTAACTCTTCTATTTGGCCAGTGCAGAAGAGAGATGGGTCTTGGAAAATGATGCTTGATCACCATAAGTTTAATCAAGTGGTGTCTCTAACTGCAACTGCTATGCCAGATATGATTTTCTTGCTTGAGCAGATCAACCATTTCCTAGTAACTGGTATATAGTTAATGATTTGGCAAGTGACTTTTTCTCCATATCTATTAATAAAGCCCACCAAGAGCAATTGTTTTTAGCTGACAATGCCAGAAGTACACCTTTATTGTCCTACCTGTGGGTTATATCAACTCTCCAGCCCTGTATCACAATTTAGTTTGCAAGAATCTCAATCACCTTTCTTTCCATAAAGTATTGCACTGGTCTACTACATTGATGACAAGAGATAGCAACTACATTTGACTTGTTGATGAATCATTTGTATATCAGAGAATGGGAAATAAATTTAATTCAATTCAACGGCCCTCTATCTCACTAAAATTTCTAGAAGTTCAGTAATGTGGAGTATGCAGATATCTCATCTAACCTAAAGGATAAATTTTTGCACCTGACCCCTCTGACAACCAAAACAGGCACAAGGCCTAGAGGGACTGTTTGGATTTTGGAGGCAACACATTCTTCACTTGGGTGTGTTTCTCTGGCCCATTTACCATGTGCCTGGCTTGAAAAGTTACTAGTTTCAAGGGGAACCCAGAACAAGAGAAGGTTCTACAGCAGGTCCAGACTGGGACCGTATGATCCAGCAGATCTCAAGTTACTTGAGGTGTCTTTGGTGAGAAAGGGAAGCTGTGTGAAACCTCTGGAAGGCCCCATAAATGGCCCTTGAGATTTTGGAAAAAGGTTCTGCCACCATTTGCAGATAGCTATTCTTCCTTTGAGAAACAACTTCTGGCCTGCTACTGTGACTTAGTGGAAACTGGATACTTTGACCATCAGACACAAGTCTACCATGTGCCCTGAGCTGCTCATTGTGAACTGGGTATTATCTGATCCACCAAGCCATAAAGTTGAGTGTGCACAGCAACAGTCCATCACTGAACAGAAGTGGTATATACAAATTCAAACCGGACCAGGTCCTGAAAGTAGAAGCAAGTTATATGAAGAAGTTGCCCCAGTGCCCATGGTTTATACTCTTATTATACTTCCTTCTTTCTCCCAGAAAGCACCTATATCCTAATGGGGTATACTCTATGATCAGTTGAAGGAGGAGAAGAAGACTAGAGCCTGGTTGGGTGGTTCAGAATATTATGCAGGCACCACCTGAAAGTGGACAGCTGAGTACTACAGCCCCTTTCCAGAACATCTCTGAAGGACAGTGAGTGTGGGGTAAATTTTCCCAGTGGATAGAGTTTCAGGTGTTGCACCTGGTTATACATTTTTCTTGGAAGAAAATGGCCATATATAATTATATACTGATTCATGGGCTGTAGAAAATGGTCTGAATGGATGGACAGTGACTTAGAAGGAACATATCTAGAAAATTGGTGACAAAGATATTTGGGAAATAGGTGTGTTGGTAGACTTCTCCATATAGGCAAAGTATGTGAAGATATTTGTGTCCCATGTAAATGCTTACCAAAAGGTGACTTCAGCAGAAGAAGATCAAGTAGATGGGATGATCCTTTCTGTGAATAGCTATCGATGTCTTTCCTCTGCCATTCTTGTAATTGTCCAATGAGTTCATGAACAAAGTAGCCATGGTGGCAGTTATGGAAGTTATGAATGGGCACAGTAACATGGGCTTCTACTCACATAGGCTGACCTGGCTATATCACTGCTGAATCCCCAGTCTCCCATCAGTGAATACCAACAATATGGCACCATTCCTTGAAGTGATCACTCTGTGACCTGGTGATAGATTGATTATATTGGACCATTTCCATCATGGACAAGGCAGTGCTTTGTCCTTACTGGAATAGATACTTAATTATGGATATGTATCTGCCTTCCCTGCCTGTAACAGTCCTATGAAAACTACCATCCATGGACTTATGGAATGCCTCATCCACCATCATGGTATTCCACAAAACATTGCTTCTGATGAAGGAATGCACTTCATGCCAAAGAAGCAGAACAATGGGCTCACACTTATGGAATCCACTGATCTTAACCATATTCCCTACCATTTAGAAGCAGTTGGATTGAATGAATGTTGGAATGGCCTTTTGAAGGTGAAATTACAACACAAACTAGGTGTCAATACCTTGCAGAACTAGGGCAAGGTTCTCCACAATGTACATACTCTGAATCAGTGTCCAATATATGGTACTGTATTTCTCATAGTTAGAATTTAGGGCTCCAGGAATTAAGGTATGAAATTGGCAGTGGTACCACTCATCATTAACCCTGGTGACCCATTAGCAATTATGTTGTGCTTCCTGTTCCCGCAGCCTTATGCTCTGCCTGCTAAACATCTTAGCTTCAGCAGTAAAAAGGCTTTTACCAGGAAGCACAACAGTGATTCTATTGAACGGCAAGCTAAGATCCCTGCCTGGTCACTTTGGGTTCCTCATGCCTCTGAGTCAATAAGCTAAAGACAGTGATAGTGCTGGCAGGGGGTGATTGACCCAGATGACCAAAAGGAAATTGGACTTTTACTCCACAATGGAGATAATAATGACTATTTGAAATACAAGAGATCCCTTATGTCTCCTGTTATTAAAGTAGATGGGAAACTATGACAACCCAGTTTGGGCAGGATGATAAATGACCCAGAACCTTCAGAAATGAAGGTTTGGGTTACTCCATCAAATAAAGAACCAAGACCACCCGATATGCTTACTGAAGACCACAGGAATACAGAATGAGTAGTAGAAGAATGCTATAGCTGTCCTCACCATCTATGACCAAGTGAATAGTTATAGAAATGAAGGTTGAAATTGTCATGAGTATTTCTTCCCTAGTTTGATAATATGCTTATGCATATATATACATGTTAAGCAAATACCTCTGTTTATTTCTTTATAACATAACATCGATTGACATAATATCCACACTTAAGTATTGTTAAATCTGCATTATAACACAAATTATAGAATGTCAAGGGAAGAGGAAGCGTCACCCAAAGAAAAACTCTGCCTTCTATTCTGGAGAGGAAATTGGTGAATTTCCATCTGTACCCAAGATATTTGTACCTTGTAGGCATAATTATGAACTCCATATTGTATGTGGAGTTTAAGTGTGATTTAAGAAGTTGTATCTGACTGTTAAGCTGACAAAGGATGGGTTGTGACCTTTAATCATGATATGTAAACTCAGATTAAGACAGTTCTGAATGTCTATGGATGTTTGACATGTAGGCCAGCAAACTGAAGGAAGAAGACCCACCCCTGAGGTGGGTGGCACAAGCTAATAGGCTTGCAGCCTGAATGAAATAAAAAGGGAAAGGAAGAATTTTCCCGAATTTGATAGAGCTCCAGTTTTCACCATTGCCTTTGGACAGTAGTCTCCAGTTTCTTCAGTCTTCTAGCACAGACTCACAGTAGCAACTATAGTGAGTTCCAGACCTTTGACCTTGGGCTGGTGTGGCATCTTTGATCTCCTCTTGTTCGGTGGCTTCCACCTTCTTAGTCAGAGTAGCTACTGCTCCAGCTTTCCAGTGTGCAAATGGCCATTGTGGATTCTGCCACCTGTGATCTGGTAAGTCTGCATAATAAAACTTATGTAATTGTGTATATATTTTCTATGTATTCCATTCCCTTAGAGAGCCTTATCTAATATACAGTCCATCTGAGCCTCCCAGCTTTCCTCTTCCCTGGACATGAGAGAGCTCCAGACTGAACATCCTCATCCTTCTTCTTCCCTATACAATGCAAAGTTCCATTCTATTTGAACCTCCCAATGTTTTCTCCCTCTGGAGAGCTCCAGGGTGTCAGGTGAACCTCCTGGCTGTCAACCTCCATGACACTGGAGAGCTACAGGTTGTTTGAGTCTCCTTACTTTTCCTCCCCTGCCCCCAGACACTGCAGAGTCCCAGCCTGTCTGATTCTCCTGACTTCTCCTCCCTCATGGACACTGGGAAGTTCCAGGTCTGCACCCTCAGTGCTTTCAAATATGGGATTTCCTGAACCAGTTCTGTAGAAGTCCCAACTAAGACAAGAGGAAAGTGGAAAAAGGAAGGCCAGAGAAGTTGGGTACAGACTCAGAGAGGAGCCTGAAAGAGCTGAAGAGAGAAGGTGCCTGAGAAGTTGTGGGTGCATAGCATACAGACACCAGGTGTGTGTCTGGGACACTCACGGAATTTATGCTTTGTCTTGGTGGCTCTGCAGCATCTGTGTACTGAAATGGGAATTCCACATTCCAGAATTCCTTCTCTTGTGTTTTCCCAAGTAAAGCACAGCCAGAGAGCATACAAGAAAGACTTATAAGGCAGAGTACAGCAAGGTGGTGCTCTGAAGTGCTGAGGGACATGGGGGCCAGCTGCTGTTTGCACACCCTGCACCTTGGCACTGGAGCAGCCACCTGTGCTCACCAGACCCTAGACCACGTGTGCAACTCTATGTGAAAAGAAGGGCTCAGGAAGGACTCAAGCCCTTAAGTTTGCACTTGGAGAAGAGAATCAGACATGGACTCCAGTGGCCCTTACTCCCCTCTCCTGAAGCTCAGCCTCCCTGTCTGACTGCTGCTGCCTACTGGCTTCCAGCCAGCACCAGAGGATAAAAGCATCTGGTGTGGACTTTAGCATCTCACAGAACTGCACAAGTCTGGTTCCAATGATCCATTTCTGATTCCATGCACTAAGAGTGGTTCTGCCTCCCCACCAAACCTTGACCCATGCAATTGTCTCAGCAAATTTACTAATGGTACCCCTGCTGGTTCGTGATATATTCACCTAAGTATAAATTGAACAGAAAATGTGGAGGGATTGCAAAAATGGACAATGGATTCAATGTTCTTTTTACAGAATAAATAATTCAAACATTTATGATGATATCTTTTTCCCCTGAGAATTTCTTTGATGCAGACTTCCAAAGACTAAACCACTAGAATCATGGCTTTATAAGCACAAACTGTGCAGAGAAGAGAGTCTTGGTGAGTAATATTTGAATGACAGTAGAGACAAGTAGAATGGACCTGTCCTGTCTGAACATAAGCACATGGCAGAGACACACTATCAGTGCTGCTAGAAGTTATTGGAATTTGGAGGCAGGGTACTGCTCCAGGTCCCACACAAGAAATCCAACAGTGCAATGTTTGTTCTTCCTATCCATGAACAGGCTATGTCTTTCCATTTTCTGAGGTCCTCTTCGATTTCCTTTTTCAGGGTATTATAATTTTCCCTGTATAGCTCTTTTACTTCTTTCGTGAGATTAATTCCTAAGTATTTCATTTTTTTGGATGCTAGTGTAAAGGGTGAGGTTTCTCTTATTACTCTCTCAGTACTTTTACTACACAGATTCAATGCCATCCCAATCAAAATACCACTAACATACCTCATAGATCTAGAGAAATCACTCCTAAAATTCATCTGGAACCAGAAGAGACCTAGAATAGCAAAGGCAATTCTAAGCAACAAAGGCAAGGCAGGAGGCATCACAATCCCCAACTTAAAATTATACTACAAAGCTACAGTGATAAAGTCAG
>PVJX010013173.1:0-48236 GCA_004027295.1 Dolichotis patagonum
AAAAAAAGCAAGGGTAACTTGCCCATCAACCACAGAATGGATAAGAAAGGTATGGTATTTTCGTACCATGGAACGCTACCCAACTATAAAGTAGAATAATCTTGAGGCTCTTGTAGGTAAATGGATGCAACTGAAGATCATGTTCATGGGTGAAACAGTTTGAACTTGTACAGGTGAACCCTAGCATAAAAAACAGAAGGAGTTAGAGGGATCAAAAAAGCACAATGTATATTATAAAAGTGTTACAGGAGGCAACACCTGGGAGGAGAAGGTAGTGACACTGTTAATTTCTTACTATCTTGGCTTAAACTCTTGTATTGTTTTCACAATTTTGTTAGGCTTGGTTTTGTTCTGTCTTGTTTTGTTAGATTTTACTGTGTCTGATGGTATGGGCAGCTATTTTGAACATAATGGGATGTATTATGGTGTTCGTGGTTGGTTTCCTGTTATCTTGTTTTGAAGTCCTATAATGTTTTCATTCGTTTGTTTAATCAGTTTTATTCTGTTGTGTTTTGCTTGATTTTATTATGTGTGGTAGTATGGACAACTGTTTTGAAGAAAACGAGACATTATAGAAACCATTGTCCATTTCCTATTATCTGGTGTTGAAGTGCTGTAATGCTTTCATTCTTTTGATTGGTTTTATACTATTTTGTTATGCTTGATATTGTTGTGTGTGAAGATATGGACAACTATTTCAAAGAAAACAAGAGACAATATGGTAGCCACTGTTGATTTCCTGTTGTCTTGTTTTGAAGTCCTGTGTTGCTTGCATTGGTCTATTCTGATTTGCTTTGTTCTGTTCTGTTTTATTCTCTTTAAAAAACTGTACCATTAATTTCTATCAGTTTTTTGAAAAAGAAACGTTTGTGCTTATATTGTTTGATCAGTTTCTCATGCCTGTATCTTGTAATCTGAGCAACTACTTTGTAGATAACAATACACAATGTATCAGCCATTGTTACTCTCTTACTATTTTGATTCAAAATTTTGTATCATTGCTTTTATGTCTGGATAGAGATGCTCTTCACTGTAGGTTTAGTTTTTGCTTCTAAACCTGTTCTCTGAACAGAGGTGGGAAAATAAATGTGTGGTATATATGTATGTATATTTTGAATCTGTTCCTTCCTCCATTTTTCAGTAGATGTATTTTACACTGTTTCTCAGCCTTCAAGTATTAGTTCCACAGGCCAAGTGTGTATCTATCCATCACCAATGCTTATGTCACTGTCACCCTAGACTTTTTGGTAAGCAGAAGCTTATTCCTCAGAAAAGACTCTTGAGTTTTTGCATGGCAATAAATTTGTCTCTGCATTTTATAAGTGAAAGAGAGTTTTTCTGGTTATAAAATCATCGGCTCATTTGTCCTTTGAGTATCTTAAATACATTATTGTATTTCTTTCTGACAGAAAGCACTGTGGAAAACAATCACTATGTAATTTCTTCTAAGTCATATGCTCTTTTTCTAGGCACTGGAAGGACCTTTCCTCTTTTCTCCTGTCCCTTCTCTTCCTCTCTTGTTTGTTTTGTTTTGTCCTAACACCATGGTCATTTTATTAGAATGTGGCTTGGCATTGATCATTCTGGGCAGACAGTCTCAATGTATGGTTTCAAATATTTTCTATTTTAAATTTAGAAAAGAAAAAAATTATTTTATTTATTTGTTTTTCTTTTTTTGAGACAGGGTCTCACTATGTAGTTCAGACTGGCCTTGAACTTGCTATGTAGCCCAGATTGGCTTTAAATTCATGGCAATCCTCCTGTCTAAGCCTCCTAAGTGCTGGGATTACAAGTGTGTACCACCACTCCCACGAAAAAATTATTTTGAATATTATAATTTTTAGAATTTGTTCTATTCCCTCACTTTAGCCTCTTTTCTATAAAGGATGTTTATCATTAAAACATTCAGTATCAATTGCTTATGCTTAATAGTTCTCATTTTCTTAAATTGCTTTTATTTATTTTTAAAAGTATATTTTTTTGCATATTTTATTTCTCTTAAGACATTAGTCATTGGATATATTTGTTCATGTGTTTCTTCTAGTTTATTTGTTTTTGAAACTTTCTTTCCCATTTTTTAGTTCTGACACTTCATTTTTAAATTTTTCTAATTTTGATTTAAATTTTGTTTTCTATTATTTTCTTAATACTTTAAACCTCATTTTCAAGTATTAGTTTATAATTTTGCTGTTTTGTAGACATACCTTTCCAGCATGTTTCTTTGCCTGTAAGATGACAGTCAACTCCTTAATTTTTTTTCCTTGTGATATCTTTGTGTGATATCTAACTTAATATTTTTCTGCAATTCATTTTTAATGAAATTAGCTTCCTTGAAATTTATAGAGGCAGGATTCAAAGAAGCATTGCTTACTTCCCTGGACTATCTCTTTTGTTGTTTTGTGTAGTATTCAAATACATAGCAGCTTACTTAGCCCAGTTTCCCTACCCCATTTTAGTTTGATCTCTGTTTCCTTTGTCTCCATTGTCCCTATTCGTGTCCATTTTGATTGTACTTCCATCAGCTTCTCTCAGCATGGACTTTGTCCCGACGAAAGCCTGAGCTAGCTTGGAGTGTTCGCAGGGAACCCTTCGGACCTTCTTACTGCAGGCCTCTTGTGCTCACTTGCTGCGTGAGAGGGCAGTGTCTCCCAGTTCCAACCGCTACTCTCACTCCCTACTTTCCAGTGAGTACCTGCCATCTGTGTGGCGGCCTTTGTTTCTCTCAGGCCCGCAGTGCAGACGCCCCTGCCCCCGGTCTCCCTCTTCCTCTTCCTGCACTACTGGGCCTCCATGCCGCTCTGGTGAGTATTGGTAGTTTGTTCCCACCATTAGGTATATTTTAAGGTTCATCTAGTTTTGTTGTAAATATTGTTCGTGTGTCTTGGGGTTTGCTCTCTTGTCGTTTCCACTTCGATATGGGTATCTGGAGAGGTTGATAACCCACGCTTGTAACGACTGCTGCCTTGCCAGTCTTGCTCTAGCAGGGAGCTCTTAAGAAATGCCCCCACACCATTTCCTTCTCAGAGGAGAGAGAACTATTTTAGCCTCTGTGGTGAAGAACTTTAAGCGTGGTTTATTGTATTTTGGGGGAGTTTTTGTTCGTTTGTTTTGGTGCTGGGAATTGAACCCAGGGCCTCACACATGTTAAGCATGTGTTCTACCACTGAGATACGCCCCAGCCTCAAAAGAGTTTTTGAAAGAGAATTCTCTTTTTTCTTTTTGGCCTGCTTGAGACCTCTTCCCCCACCCTCTTTCTCCCAGACAGGTTTTAGCGTTGTGGAGGGGGACAGAATTTAGCAGTATAAGAAGATCAATGGAACGCTTTTGTGTCTTATTCTCTGTAGAACTGAACCAAATGACAGTGCGAGCACAATGCTTCAGAGATGACAGCTGACAGTTGTGCCTGCCTCACCTGGAGCTTTAGTCATTCATTGTCCACTTAAAACATGGTTTTTCTGAAGCTGGTAATACACTTCCAGGCTGAGGCAGGCACCATGAGAAGACACTAGCACTGTAGACTTGAGAAGTATTTTCAATGCTTGTATTCCACAGGGAGAAGTGGAAAGGTCTAGAATTTAATCCTTTTACAAAAGCTAGTCTTGTGAGTATAAAAATGCAGTAGCCTCCTCACCCAAGATGGCTTTCCTCCTCACTCTTGCCTCTGGGGGAAGGCAGCCATGTTGCAAAATCACCATTCCTGTGTCCTCTCCAGGCCTGTAAAGGACTGTCACGTCACCAGGCTCTGCAGTTTTTTTGTGCAGGTACTTGATATCCCCAGGGATCATAGCACTGTCCTGCCTGGGGCCACCACTGACAGCCAGGGCTCCCTTTGAGCTTGAACCAGGCCAGAGGGCCCCCTTTGATTGGCATTTCCTTTATTAGCTGGAAGCTTTCAAACAATCAGCCCTTCTACTGCATGCCAGCACTCTGTGTTTGGCCTGCAAGTGTCTCTTGGTGACCTTTATTTGCATTGGCTTGCAGATAATAGTCAGTTTCCTTAGTGAGGAGGACAGAGGAGGTAAAGGGCGTTTGTGAAGCCGAAGTGGAACTGTGAGGACTTAAGTATAGGATGTGCGGCTGACTCTGGCAACCTCAGTTCCGCTGCCCTTTATGAAACGGACGGGGACTGTATCATTAGCCACCCCAGCCAAGCACCACCACAGAGCACTTACAAGTTCAAAGATTTCAGAGATTAAACAGCCAGTGTCCTTCAAGGGGCCCCCCAAACAGGAGGCCACATGTGATAACCAACAGAAAGCCATGTAGGAGGGGTTACCAAAGGGAAGTCTGACTTTTGTGTAGACTTTACAGAGTAAAAAAGTCTTACTTAGTTACCAACATTGAAATATCAAGGGATTCCATCTTTTTTATTTAAAAAGGAAAAAAATGTCAATTCCTGGCTTTTAAGAAAGCAGAGGCCTGGCAACAATTGACTGGAGCTGAGGGGAGCTGTCCCCTAATTTGGAAGACTGTGTGCTCCTGTTGTTGTTGTCCCCTCTGTCTCTCCTAGCATCATTTTTGCTCTTTTCCCTGGATTATTCCAATCAATGCACACACCCAGTGTTATTTCTCCGTTCTTAAAAGTCAGCCTTAGCTAGGCTCACATGTATAATCCCAGCAGTCTGGAAGCCTGAGGCAGACGGATCATAAATTCAAGCCCAGCCTGGGCAATTTAGGAACTTAGTGAGACCTTGTCTCAAAATAAAAGGAATATGTAAAAAGAACTGGAGATGTAGCTCACTGCAAAGACCCTGGGTTCAGTTACAGGTAAAACACACACACACACACACACACACACGCACACATGCACACACACACACACGCACACATGCACACACACACACACGCACGCACACACACACGCACACACACACACACAACTTCCTTGACTACACTTCCCTTGCTTCCTCTCATTGGCTTTTTCTTTGCAGCAAAAACTCTTAAAAGATTTGTTCACAGTCAGCCTCTAGTCCTCTGCTCCCATTCTCTCTCACATACTTGTACTCAAGCCTTGCCCGCCATGACTCCTCCTCAGCACCGGGTAAAAGGTTTCCTGCTGTGATGCCATCTCTCCTCTTCCCTCAGAGTGTCCCTTTGAGCTTTCTGTGACAGAATCCCCTTCCCTTCCTTCAGTGCTTACTGCCTGTTAGAGATGAGCCCCCAGACGCACATTGTTGGTGCCAGAAAGAATACACTGACAGCAAGCAAGAGGATTCAAGGCAAAGTTTAATTTACTTCTGCAGAAGGGCACAAGGGCACTCAGACTGGAGCAGGAGGAAGCCGAGTGGCAGGGAAGCAGAGGTTTTAAGCCCTAATGCGTGAGAAGCAGCTGACCTTTCCTCCCATTGGTTGGATTGAAGGTTCACAGTCTACCCGGATTGGCCAGTGTAAACTGCATTAGGATCTGAAGGATTGCTGAGGAGGAGGAGGAGGAGGAGGAGGAGGAGGAGGAGGGGAGAGGGTGTGGGGAACAAAAGTCCTTGGCTGTTGATAAACTAGCTTTGGTCCTCAGCTCTATTCTCAAAATTTAGGTGTTTGCCATAATTTCAGTGTGAGGGGTGCGGCCGTCAAAGATGGAGTAGAGTCTAAGATGGAGGCACCCCTGTTCATATCTTTTGGTAGAAAAGATGGTGCCCCAGTTTGTCACCGGCCCTCCAGGCTCCTCTCTTTGGAGCTTTCCGTTTTCTCTGTTTAATCTCTTAGTTTACCCTCAGGTCTTCCCTCAGACCTGCTGGCTCCTGCACAATGCCCTTTGTGATTAACTTCAAATTTAAGGCTTAGGAAAGCCTGCTGAGTCCCAAGTGCATAACTCTAGCTCACGCTGCAGATGCAGCTGCCCGGCAACCCCTCCTCTGAGTGTCCAGCAGGCCTCACATACTTGGCACATTCTAACTGAACTCTGGGTTGTTCCCTTTCGCCAGCCAGCTTCTCTGTGCCTCTCTGTGGCCATTCTCCACTCGCCCTACTCTCCCTCACTCTGCCCTGGGACACTGGGACACTGACTTGTCTGCACTCTCCTACTTCTACAGCTCTGGCTCCACGGAGGCAGATCCTAGCAGGAGGTCAAGGGGAAGGAAGAGTGGAGTGAGGGTGTTTATTCCTCAGCATGGCCTACAGGCATCTTCACACAGTTCTTTTCTTTCTGGTCTCTTAAAGCCCTTAGGCCTGTGGCTGGCCACTGCCTCCCCTTTACTAGCCTTGGGGTATGACACTATGGCTTCTGGTTTCCCTATACCCTGCCCATGTATTTATAAATAGTCCCTTCATTAAGCACTTTGAATTATCCTAATTTGAGTATGCCATCTGTTTCCTGCTGAGACCTTGATTGTACCCTACATTGTGTTGTCACCCTTTTATTTAAAGAGGATATAATTGAGAGTGACCATCCTTTGTGTTCAGCCAGTTAGAAAGGCGAATGTGTGTCTCTCATTTTCATGCCATACTTTCAGGGAAGCCCAGGGAGAAGCAGGACCACAGTCATTCCAGGGAATAGTAACTAGATCTTCACCCAAGAGGACAGGTAGCAATACAGAAACAAATGCCAAGGGATGAAAAGAGCATTTCCCTTAGATAACGACTGCTGCACAAGTCTGCTTACGTCAAAGGTGCATGTGCTTCACTCCAGCTGTGGGAATATAAAAATCATAATTCACAGAACTCTTTAAAGAAGGCAGTGAACTGCATTTTCAGCCATTTTTTCCAAGATCCATGGAGTGAAGGGATATTACATCTCCTTATGCTGAAGAGTAGGCATTGATTTAGCTGCCAAAGACAGAGGAAGCCGTTATTAATTTACATACAAGCACTGACCCACACCATTAATAAGCCGGAGGACCAACGTGAAGATTCTGTTTCATTGTTTACTCTCGTTAGTGCTTTTATATGCTCTGCAAAAACTCAAGCATGAGCTCAGCTTGTAAATGCTTCACATTCTTTTGGCATCCCATAGATTATAAAAGGAAGAAATACGATAGCTAATTTACTAGGGATGGTTGGGCCCACAAAAAGGGAGACTTCCCGGATGTGGAATTTTGAGGCAGAGATGTTATTTCTAACTTCATTTCCACTTCTTGTTCATCTCTACTAACTCCTCCCTTCTCAGATTTCCTTTTACTTTGGCTTCTTGGATTTAGATACAGCTTTGTTTTTCTTTCTGCAAATAAAACAATCTACTACGCGTATTAACACAAAGGTTTCAGAGATAAGATCTATGGACAAAAAATAGCACCTTTGTTTTCAAAATGAGAAGAAAAAAACAACAGCTTAAACATGTAAAACATAAATCAAGGTGAAATAAGTGACAGTTAAAATTAGTTTAAAAAATTTGTATTTTGAAGGTGTTCACATAAAGGAAAATGAAACTAGAATAGGCAAATTATTAGAGAGGCAAATATCTATGTACTAAGGGATTTGTTCTAGAATTGCACATTCTTGTACAAACAATAGATAAATTGTAACATCCATACAATAGTTAAACAAGTTACATACATCCCTAAACATGCATCAAATATCTTTTCAGAGTTTATTTGAACACATAGTAACCTGTTCAATGTAAAATGCTATGTGGAAAAAGCAACTATGTCGGTGTTTTTCCTGTTTTGAGTGTCTCTCTCTTGCTCCTTTATATATTTGGTTTAATAGCTAAAACATGGAGAGAGCATGTGCCAAACTGCTAGCAGTGATTACTTCCAGATGATAAATTGTAGATGAGCAATATTTTGGTTCTTTATAACGTTTGTATTTTATAGATTTTTGGCAATAAGCGTATAAATATGTTAAGTTTATAATTAAACATGGAAAATACCCTGAAAACAAAAAGGCATTGATTTACAAAAAGGTTTGGTGGAATTTCAGGCTGTAAGGAGTGGACATTTTAATGTGTATAAGAGCCTTGTATTACACTGTACATAACAGACAATAATAATTCACATCAGGTTTCACAGAATAATGAATGATGGGCCTTGACTGTGTACTTACCTTTTGCCAAGCTCTATGTCTTAACACATTTTTTAGTCATTGTTATTATACTAATTCATTGATAGTTTCTCTTTTAATCCATTTTAACAGCACTGTTAAGGTAGGTACTAAAATTATCTGAAGAGGCAAGTGCAGAAGAGTTAAGCATATTCATTAGGGTAAAACAAACTGCTGTAACACAAACCTGAAATCTCACTGGATTAATGAGAAGGAAGATTATTCTTTAATCACATAAAAGTTATTTCTTAATCATGTAAAATCTCATTGGAGCAACTGTGGGGGCTGGAATGGGTTTTCTACTCCCTGCACTGGTAGAGGCCCTGCTGTCTCTAACGCACAGCTTCCAAGGTTGCCCTAGATATTCACAGGCCAGCAGCCAAGATGAGTGGAATAATGGAGGCCTGTGCAGTTTTTACAAGTCAGTCCTGGAAGTGGTATAATTTCCACTGATATTCCAGTAGCCATAACTCAGTCATGTGGTTACTCCCTGTACTCACTGCAAAGAGGCTGGGAAAGACAGTCTACTTATATCCTCAAAAGGGAAAAAAAAAAAGATTTTTGTGAATGGCACAGTAATCTTCGCCATGTGAGGCATCTTACTAAAGATCACACATCAAATAAGTAACAGATTCAGGGTTTGAATATGGTGGGGCCTGTTCCCAAGCTGACCATCTTAACCAGTTGCACATTCATGCTATGTGTATGGAGAAAGAAGGTGTTATCTCAAGATTCTGCTGCTTCATTACTTCTGAAATCTGCCTCTGCATTTTACTCCTGCCTTCTCTCAGCGCATCTTACAGTATTCAGTATTTCTTGCCAGGATTATTGTAATTCTCTTCTGATGAAGTCTCCCCACTTTACACTCCAGCTGTGCTTATCTATACTTCACAATTCTGCAGAGATGTCTTTTAAGCATGCAAATATGCTTATATTACTTCTTTGCTTATAGTTTTCAATAACTCCTTTGAATGAAACTCCTATTGCTTAGTCTGATGCAAGGCTCCAAGGCACCCCTGCCTGCCCTTCTCCCTTTACCTTCCAACACTCCCCTTTGTAAATTCCATGTAGCTCTTTGGACACAACATTCTCTCTCTTTCTTACCCTCCTGGCTTTGCCTAGAAAATGCCTGGTTCTTTATTTTCCTGAATTATACTCACCCTTGAATTTTTATGCAAGCGTTATCTTCTCCTGACTACCTCCATCCCGTGTTAAATATTCCTTTGATTCATTCAGTTAGGAATTAGTTGCAGCTAACAATCTGTTCAGCTAGCTTTAAGAAAAATGGAGGATCAGGTGCCTATAAAATTATTGGGAGCATGAGAGGACAGGCTGTAGGCTGAGTTTCCAAGAGCAAGTCCCAAATTAACTACAGAACTAGCCCACCAAAATTACTGCCTCTGCCGAGATGAGGGAGCCAGAAAATGAGGAAGGCATCGCCATAACCCTTAGCTCTAGGTTCATTCTGCCTCTGCCAAGATCCACAACAGCACTGTATCCAGGGACTGGTACCAGACACTGGTCCCACTGCCGCTGAAACACCAGAAGCCACCACAGCCCTGCCTGTATGAACCAGGCAGCAATGACCTGGGGCCTCTTCATGCTAGCCACATCCCTTCCAAGGCTTTCAGTCTTGGCTTCTGTTTGGCGAGGCAAGGACCACGTGTATATAGGGAACTGCAAGAAAACTAGGAAATGACTGTTCGGTTTCCCAGCCCCTATTTCAGTGTGCTAGAAAGAAGAAGAAATAAAGTAGAAGGGGCAGTGGGAGGAGACCTCACTCTTTTATGCTGTCATACCTTCAGGAATGCAGCCCTGCAGTAAATTCTCTGTGCTCACTTTTCCTCACTGCCTGTCTATCTGTCTTAGCTCACTGGGTGTAACCTCACTACCCTTATTCACCTCTACATTGTGCCTGGCAAGGATAGGTTCTCAGCAAATGAATGAATGTATAAAAAATTTTAGTATTATCTAAGAATTTTCCTTTAATTTACCAGCCAGTGGCCTTTATTAATTCTGTTCCCAAATATCTTTCCGGCAAGCTCTTATTGTCTCTTCATTAATTCGTATTAATGTCCCATTCTGTAAGCTAAACGTATCACCACTATATTTACTTTTCTAGAACTCAAATCTCATATCATTCTCTACCCTAAAAACTTTCAATGGTTTTTCCTTGAAGAAAAGTACAAATTCCTTAGCTTATCATTTAAGCTACTTCTACTTTTCTACTTCCTAGCTTCTGTCCACCATCTTCTAGCTTCCATCCTGATCACTCTCTCTGAGCTACCTAAAGTGCCTTTGCCTTTACTCTGGCCGCCCTATCCTATTCCTTCCTCTCCATCTAGCCACTTGCCTGAGAGAAATTTCCGCTACTGCTCTTTATTCCTTCAGGCCCAATACTCCAGATTGCTTTTGCCCTCTTCTGAAGGTCTAGAGCAGTGCTTTTCACCGTGTTTCACAGGGTCCTGGGGCTCCTCGCAGATGTCTAGAGTCCCTTAAGGGAACAGGGGGAGGCTGGTGGATGGGGTCATGAGCTTCCATCTCATTTCCTCCAGAGTAGCTCTGCTTCGGGCTGATTCCTGTATTGTGTCTCCTATAAGGCTTTGTTGGGACACAAGGTTCTATTGCTGTGAAGAAAAAAGAAAACAAAATAAAAATAAAAATAAGTATTTTTACTTAAAAATACTTTGTAGAGGACTTTGTGTTGTATGTACAGTGGTTGTCATCATGTGTGGAGTGTAATTATGTGTGTCTGCTACCATGCAATGCTCAATTTTGAATACTCTATGTTTAATCAAATAGAGGCAGCCAGAATACAGTTGTTCATTTGGATTGACTCCATGCAAAGCTGTACAGGAGAAGGGGCTGGACTTTTTCTATTTCCCTAGAACAACAAAAATGAATATCAAAGGATGCGTTACAGGAGTGGAAGTTCTAGATCCTTGTGAACAGCGCTTCAGTTTGATCCAGGGTGTGATGGACTGTCTCACAAAAGCCTGCCAGACTGTGCAGTCATCCACCAGGAAGGACACAGAAGCGATCTCAATGTGGGTTTGGCTGTCCCACAGAAGACCTTGTGGGTCCCTTTGACTTCTATGCTTCCCTGACCTTCTGTTGTAATTATACGCAGTCCACACTGAGATTCCAGATGGCTCAGTCTCTGAACTTTTCAAGATTGTAGTATCAGCAGTATTTTTTAAACTTAGAAAACAAATTGCGTTGATGCCTTTATATCAAATTGATTGTTGTCTGCTTCTGACTAAAAGTCCCCTGAGACTGTTTTAGAAAGGCAACCCCAAGAGTGAAGGAAGTGGTGTCAGATGAGGGAGCCAAAGCTGTTACTGAGGCAATGTTGGCGTCTTCTGGTCACTGATTTGCTAGGACAGCACATTTAGAGGAAAATTTATAGCTTGTGCTCCTTAGCAGTAAATTGGAATTCACTTGTGTGAGGTAATGGATTGTGGGAGTTTCTGTAATTGTCTCTGTGGGTGGTTGGCAGCCACTTGTCAGCGGCATTAGAAGTGAAGGGCTTACTTTCCTGCCTCTTTCACATTATGCGTTTACTGCAGTTTGATTGAGTTTTCCCACTTGGAGGTAGGGTAATAGTACATTTTATTCCCAGAACAACTAACTTTCTACAAGAAGCCAAAATTACTTATGCTTTCCATAAGATTCCAAGATTCCTTGGGATCTTCTATGTGGTGTGTTTTGGAACATATTGGCAGGGGAGACAAATAATGACCCTTGGGGTTGCCATGGTTCTCAGAGAATTTTGACACCATATACTTAGAAACATTGAAAGAATTTGTTCATTTAACTGGACCAAATACTCATCTTTTCTAGAAATGTTTTATAAGATGGAAAAATACTAGATGTAGCTTGATAATTTTTGTTGCTATTCTAATTAATTTTTGAAGACCTGTCTAATGTCTTCAGGGAAGAATAGTTGGAATAATTAGTTGTATTTCTCTTTTCCTTTCAGTTTTCAGAGGTGGTCATTTAATTAAAGAGCTTTGGCATAGTGTTTTTCTTTAATAGGGAGAAATGTTTTGTTTTGTTTTATGAATATCATATGCTGTTTTAAATAAGCAATCAACAAATAACAGTGAACACCATATCTTCATATCATGACAGGATATCATCCTTAACTAGTTAGCTTTGTGAATAGAAGACTAAACAGAAGAACAGTCATTCTGCATGTTATGTCTAATGATATTCTAGATATTAACTGACATTGACATTCATACTAAATATGTGGCTTGCAAATAGCCCTGTATAGTTTGTGATTATCAGAATATTTTCTTCTGTATCTTAATCCGCCCTATGTCATTTAGCTTCTTGAACATATATGTGCACATTCCATGGTTGTTTCCTAATCCTGTTATGTCACCCTGTAATTTCACCCTGTTTGAAATAGTTGCTCCTACAATGAGTATCCTTTCATATTCAACCAGTGTCCCATAATCCAAGATACATTTTCAAATTCTGGCAAAGTCATTAGGTGCCTCATTTTCTTAAATCTGATGCTTCATTAACAAGATCGTTTAGTTATTCTCATTTGCAACACAGTGAATTAGAAAGGAGTTTATTAAATTGTCCATGGCTGAAGCTAACAGGATTAAAAACTCAGATAGTGTGTGTTACAAACATATGGCCCCTTTTCATGACTAATCACTTGAGATATGTAAATGGTGTCACCATAGAAGCAGCAGAAGGAAATATAAAAATATGTGATATAATTATGTTTCAGAAGAGGAATAGCCAATTATATTATACAAGCTCAGCTCTGAAAAAAAATCAAAAAACTTCTTGTGTGTGGCTAAGGATCAAACAGTGCTTTATTTCTATGTTCAAACAAATAAGTTCAGAAACCAAAGTCCAGGATTAAAAGGACTATCATAAGGGATGCAAAATGCCCAGCACAGACACAATCTTTGATGCAAATGTCACAGTTCTAAAAATTGCCTGATAGTGTTGGGTAGCCTTTGAAATTTGGTTCATATATTGAGCTTGTCAATATACTATCCTTTTTGCCAGCAGCTTAAAATTCGCTCTTTCTTGGTTCATTTGGGGTGGGGGTAAGGAATGCAAAATTTGTTGTTCATTCACCATATGTACAAGGCAACATCTGTTCCCTGCTCATGTGTTTCCTGCATTTCTGCTTTCAGAGTATGTAAGTAACCATAGAAATGAACTTCATGATAACCCCAAAGGTGCACATAAATAGATAGATACATTACTTGGGCTGACATTCAGTTAGATGCACCAGCTCTGAAAACACAAACCGTTTCTTGTTGATTGGTAGATAGTTGGTTGGCAAATCCTGACCCCTCCAAGTGTTTCTGCCCTGCCTGTCCTAGCCCCTCTCATGCAACCCTCTGTAATCCGGCAACTATTGTACCCTGTTATACCCCGCCTGGTACAACAGTGGTTCCAGAGCACTGCTGGAGCTTTACGTTAAAGACTGTGAATAGCACCCTTGCACAGTACCAAGCTTTCGAAAAAGCAGATTTTCAGTCAAAGACTGGTATATTTCTGCCCCTCAATATTGAACAGTGTAGCATTACCTTGTCAGGATCCCAGTGGGAAAGAGATGGCACACTGAAATTAAGATAACCTGGTAAGAGATTATTCATGAGGGAATTACAGAGATGTGCATGGGTGGGTGTGGGTATGGGTGTGGCTGTGGGTGATGTGGGGGGAACCCACAAGGGTTGTACAGTAACATAGGCCCAGGGACAGTAGAACTGCCCTCATGCTGAGCCCTAGTGGACAGAGAAGGGGTGGCTGTAACAGAGAGGAGGCCGTCTTGTGAGAAATGAATTTAAATCAAGGACAGTCAACCAGGAGCAACTCTGAAGACAAGAATTCCATTCCAATTAGCCAGTGGGAAGCTGGGAACCACAAGAGTCCCAAAACAGCCTATTGATTGTGCCTTCTGGGGCCATGCTCAGAGCAGGGGGTTGGAGAGTACATCTGAAAGGACAAAGCAAAGAAACCCAGCCTATCATCCAAGAATCTTTCTCCTGTGGAATTTTTCAAAATAGCTCATGTCCCCTCATGAAGTGCTGTACACTTTGCAAAGAGGGCATATAAAAGATTTACTTTGTTTCTTTAAGTACTTCACACTGGGTCAGGAAATGTTAGCTTCATCCTGCATGTTATGTCTAATACCAAATCAAAGCCACATCTCAAGTTAATTTTCCAGTCAATCAGATTTACACAGTTTCAGAATTAGAATGATGAAAACAAATAGGTGTGCAATTGTTTAGCAGAGACTCCTGAAAACAGAGTTAGAGATACTCTGATAGATGTAATTACTCCTGAGGTTGGGCAGGGTAATCCTTTGTGCCCAATAAGATTCAACTGCATCCCTGTGGTGGCTGGAATGTAGAAATACAGCTTTGTGGGTGAAAGACATTCTGACTTAGGTTATAGTTCTTTCAGGCCAGACTGGTTCATGCCATTTCCTCATGTAAAAATAGATGCATATTATCTACATATTAAAATATCAAGAGATAGATTATAGGCCCAAAAAGAGACTTTTTTATTTTACTTCTCTTTTTATGAAAAAAAAAGCCCAACCAACCAAATAAGAAAAACCTTTGTTATGTTTCAGCCTCACCTCAAAAGTGCTGGTTCCCAGTGGCCTTGGGCAGAGTTAGATAGTGCTGCCTGCTATTTGCCTCAGGCCCCCACAGTCCTCTGTCACTTCTCATATTCCCTTGGCAGCCTCAGTCTTTGAAAAAGCATCAAAGTTCAATGGTAGCACACATGTGTGGCAGATGCGGGCCAGCAAAAGTCCTATTGCCCTGATGACACAGTTTGGAAATATTACCAATTCTTTAATCCAAGAGGGACCCTTGGCTGTATATACTAGGGTTCTTGGACCAGTTATTCCCAGGAGTAACATCCTGGTCCCTATAGCTGGTCACAGGGGAAAGCTGAGTTCTAGATTGCAATTAGGTAAATCACTTAATTTCTTGCAAGACAGGGAACTATTTGACTGCAGAGAACTTTTGAGAACACTGCTCCTAGTCAGGGATAACGATGCCTGCCTGTAGTCCCAGCTGCTCAGTGGGCTGAGACAGAAGGATTCTTTGAGTCCTGGAGTTTGGGGTCAGCCTGAACAACACAGTGGGACTCCTACCCCTTAAAAATAAAAAAATAAAAAATAAAGTGAAAGAACTGCAACATGCTCTGCCGTGGCCAGGGGAACCACTCTCCTTTTAGCCGAGGTCTGAGAGGGCTGTTTTTACTCTTTGTCATCTGCAGCTTTTGCATTTATGGTGATGTCAGCCCTTCTTGGCGCTGCACTAAGGAAATTATAATGTCCTCACTTCCTAAGGATATAATCTAATGCAGAGACATACAAAGAGCTTTGTATTTGGAAAAGTGTTCCATCTAAACACAAGAAGGGTGAGAGTTCTAAAATTCTCCAAATGGTAAGGTTTTTTTCTTTCAGCTGTATGTCTCAAATATGCAGCAAGAGACTTGGATAGTGGAAAGACTGTAGGTAATTCTAAGTCATTGTTTATTAAAGGCCTACTGAATGCCCAGCACTGTGCCAAATGCTAGAGCAATGAGAGCGTGTGATGTTAAAACTGGCCCTGGTCTGCTAGGAGAGCACATTCACACTTAGGAGGACAAGTGGTAGAGCAGGAGAGTGGAAACAGGGAAAGCTTCTTAGAGGAAGTGACATCTGAGCTGGACTTTGGCAGATAAATTCTAAGCACAGGAAACTATCTTGGCAAAAACCCTGGATGTGAAAGTCATTGTGATGGGCTGGGAGAAGGCATGGTTGGGAGGACAGGTCCAGAAGGCAAACAGAGACTGTTTGCAGGGTCCTGTTAGGATCTTGGACTTTCTCCAGTATGCAGTGGTGAGCTTATACCAGGGAAGGACCTGGTCAGTTTGACAATTTTAAGCTCTCAGCCTCCTGTGAGTCTGGGAGGTGAGCTAAATATTTCTATTCCAAACAGTTTTATTGTAATTTACACGTGTTAAATAGCTTTCTAACTTGCTTTAACTTCCATTAACAATGAAGTTAATTGCTTATCAATTGAGGACAGAAGCCATAACAGTTATTTAATGGAGATAATTTAATACATGGAATGTTTAACAAGGTACTGTGTGTGTGGTGATGGGGATCGAACCCAGGGCCTTGTGCATGCAAGGCAAGAACTCTCACTAAGCCACGTCCCCAAACCTTTAACAAGGTATTGAAGAAATGAGAAGACATAGAATACATTAAGGTATCCTGGTGGTAGCAACTGAAGAAACAACTTACCAGCCCTGAGGACTAAGGGTCACAGGAAAGAGGTCAGAATTATTGAAACTCAAAAGCTTTGTGGGGGGGGGGTTGCACACTATTAGTAAACCTGCGCCTAGAATCCACTGCTGTAACGGGAGTGAACTGCCACTGCCAGGAAACAAGTGAGACTGGAGAGGTGCTGACATGTAGAAGCAATAGAAAGCAAACGGGAGCAAGCAAACTCTTCTTCCTTCCCCAGACTTCTTTGGCTAGCACTTCATGGCAGAGCCTGCTAGGAAGCTGGCAGGTCAGAGCAGAGAAGTGCAGAGTTGAGCGGTTCCAGCACAGTTACCCTTCCCAGTGTGGATACCAATGAATGACAGGAAATGGGGCATACATTCTAGAAGCTAGAGATTTCTTAAAACATTAGGAAGTAATGAATCACCTTCTATACTTATTTTCATGTTCTGTATGGGTGCTACAGCTGTCTTCCTGACTTGTACATCTCTCTCTCTCTCTCTCTCTCTCTCTCTCTCTCTCTATATATATATATATATATATATATATATATATCTTAGGACTTACTGGTTAGACATTTCTGGGCTCTCCCAGCTTATTTTTATTCTGCAGACTATAGAACTTTAGGGAAAAATATGATTTTGGCCCAGATGCATCAAGAGGTGGGCATTGTCATCTGTGGCCTAGTTCCACGGGCCTATTGTAGTTATCTTGGGTGATCTGAGGTATGTATGTGATTGACAGAAAAACTTTATTTCCTTTAGTTATTTCTTCTCCATCAGCATCCTAGCAAGTACTTCCCTTGGAGGCTTGGTCTTTGTAGTCATTTGCCCTTGCAGAATGAATTCATGAGTGACTCTTGATCATGTGAATTAAGCATTTGATTACATCCTACTTATGTTTTCCCCTAATTGACTTCTCTATGTAAATCTTGCCTTACCCACTAGATCACAGTCTCCTTCAGGGAAGGTCTCTATGGTGGGAAACTATGGATTTGAGTCCATAGAATGAGGTCCTTAGCTGTGATATTTATTAAGTTACTTAAACCAGTGACTTAACTCTAAATCTTAGTTCTTCATCTGAAAACTAATGTTATCTACAGTATCTATTTTAGTACATTATGATGATGAAGTGGAATAATATCGTAACAAAATTTGTTACTCAATAGATGTTTAATAACTGACTTAGCTCCTCTTCCTTTTATTTTGTATCTCTCTGAACATATCTTATGCTAGGAATGCAGTAATAGTGGTGGCCTGGCTTACCACCAAAGAAGTGGAATTCCTTTTGGAGAGAAACTGAAATATCTTTATATAATTCAGCTTCTCTCTAGGCACCTAGGCACCTAGAACTTTGGGTACACCAAGAACAACTAATATGTAAATATAAGTGTATATAAAAACTGTAAGCTTTGGAAAGGAAGTTCACCTTTAGTGTACATGGATGCAAGCTGCCAGATACTCTGTCAGAAGAATAGCTATTCATTGTGTTAGTTTCAAAGCTGGCAACAGCAAGCCAATATCTCAGTGTTATTCCCACAAATAAATCTCCATCAAAATTTCCATGACTTGTTGGTTTAGTGTAAACAGCTCACTGCAAGATTTTTTTTACATGAGTCACTGTCATATATGCAAATACTCAATGCTTTTTGGGTAATCCTATCTGTAAAACATAAGAACTAATGATTTTTTTTAAAAAACCCAAACAACAATAGAAAAATGCTCCTGGGCCTTGCTCTCAGGATTGTGTTTTGCTGCAGAGTACACAGAATAAACAGCTCCACCAGAGCTGCACATGGGAGATGCCGTCGTCAGATAACACAGGTTGACAGAAAATCCTTTAAAGGCACTGAAGCACTGAGAGGCCAGCCGAGGCTGTGGGCTGCCAGAGGTCCTGACTTCTGGGCCAAAGAATAACAACAGGCTTTTTATTTTTAAGTAGAAGTTAGCATTTGATGGCACTTAATCTTTGCAGTGACCTTTACAGCTATTGTTATTAGCTCTTTCTTCCAGAGGCTCTTTGAATAAATGAAACAGCTATTTTTACTCAGCTTCTCCAACTTTATCTCCTTCTGCTCTAATCGCAAGACCAGTGAGGTGATCAGCATACAGCCACTCACCGAGGGGTAAACAGCATTTCCCAGTGAGCAATTAATGTCAGTGATGCAGCGTATTTTCAAGTCAAAACAATATTAAATACAGAGCATTTTAATTTATTTGACGTAAGTCAGATCATGTTTACTTCTCTGCTTAAAATCCTGCCATTTTCATCCAACTCACTTGATGGAAAGCCAACTCCGCAATGGCCCGGAAGACCTGTGACCTTCCCTCTCTGTTTCTGCCTCACTTCCTGCTCCTCATCCCCTTCTGTCCGGCCCCAATCACACTACCTCCTTGCCGTGAGTCCGGCCAGGCAGGCTCTTTTCCTAGGCCTTTGCACTGGCTGTTTCCCTGCTTCTGCCCTGGTTCCCTCCCTCATAGCTCTTTCAGGTCTTTGCTTAAATATCACCTTCTCCAAGAGGTCTCTCTCGCCATAGCTGTGGTCAAATGCTTGTCGCCTCCTAGTACACTGCACATCGTTTACTGTTTATTTCACACCCTACCCCAAGATTGTAGGGCATGGATCCTTGTTCACTTAGTTTGCTGCTGTGTATCAGGTACCTAGAGCAATAAATATGCAGAGAAGGCATGTAATAAATACTTGTCAAATAACAAATACTACTCCCTTAAAGGTTATCATGAAATTTGACCTGCAGACTTACAATGCATCTCAATATGTAATTTATCTTTGTATTCCATAGTAAATATTCCTAAGCTTCTTTTCTATTCATAACAAATGACTCATTTTAATAATAATTCTGTACAGTTAACTGAAGTGCACAAATTCTTAAGGTTGGAAGGAAGGGTAAAATCTCAGTGTTGCAGCGTAGCGAAAGGATTTTAGGGTTCCAGTCCAACACCCTACCTGTTCTAATCCCGCCAAATATGTCACCATTGGTATTTCATCACCCTTCCCATCTTTATAGGGTGATATGTGTGTATACAGCTTGCATCAGCTTTGCAATGAAGTGCTCATATCATCCAGTTCTTGTTTCAACCATGTCTATGTGTGATCTTGATATTTTAGCATCTCTCAACTTTGGTTTGTTCTCTCTCTCTCTCTCTCTCTCTCTCTCTCTCTTTCTCTCTCAGAGTGTGTGTTTGCACTTTACAGGGGATGAACCTAGGGCCCTTTCTTTGAGCTACATCCCTACATTCCTTTTTTAAATTTCAATTTTTTATGTTGAGACAAGATCTTTCTAAGTTGCCCAGGCTGGGCTTGAATTTCTGATTTTCCTGTCTCAGCCTCTCAGAGAGCTGGGATTACAGGCATGTGCTATCATACCTGGCTTCAACCCTAGTTTTCTTATCTGTAAAATACTGGTTTAAAACACTCCTGGACTGGGGATATAGCTCAGTAGAACAGTACTGCCTGGAAAATGTCATGAATTTGATTCCTGGTACCAAAAAAGAAAAAAAAAGAGAAAGAAAAAGAAAAGAAAAGAAAAAAGAAAAGAAAAGAAAGAAAAGAAAAGAAAAGAAAAGAAAGAAAAGAAAAGAAAAGAGAAAAGAACTGTCCACCTTTTAGCCTCCCACTCCACCATTTTTTAAAATTGTGGTAGGATACATAAACTTTATCATCAGAAACAATTTCAAGCATATAGGTCAGTGATATTAAATTCATTCATAGCATTGTATAACCATTACCACCTATCCATCTCCACAACCTTTTTCATCTTGCAAAACTAAACTGTATACCCATCAAACAATAATCTCCCTTTCTCTTTTCCCTCAGCCCCTAGAATCACCATTCTATTTTGTTTCTGTGATTTTTACCTATTCTCAGTACTTTATAAAAGTGGAATCATACAGTACATGTTTCTAATAGTTTGTTTCACTTCACATAATTTCTTCGAGGCTCGCAATGTAGTATATGTCAGGATTTCCTTCCTTTGTAAGGCTGAATAATATTCAATGAATGCATATACCATATTTTCTTTCTCAGTTTTTCTTCCTGTGACCACTTGAGTTGTTTTTTATATTCATAAGGTTTTGTGATGATTAATGAGCTAAGGCATGTAAAGAGTTTGGCACATTATAAACACTAAAAATTTTTTTTCTGCTACTATTATTAATTCCTATTTTTAGATAATCCTTAGTATTAAGCTTAATCAAATCTTCATTAAAGAAGATGTATTAGTTTATTAAAAAACACAACTGATATAATTCACTTTAACAGCTTTGAGGTGAGGGGGACAAATACAAGGTTCATCTTTTCCCCCCTCTTAGTTTCCAGAACATCTTCCTGTTCACATTAACAGAAAGCCCAACATTTGTCTCTTAAGGCTCCTGTCTCTCATCTCTTACAAACATTTGAGATTTCCAAGCACCCTGGTCTGTCTTCTACACAAAAAGGCCAGTTCCACTTCCAAACACAAGCAGGTTAAAACTGGAGGGTTGGAGAGATCTACCAGAATCACCGCTCCTCACTATAGGGTAATAACCAGAAGCTGACTCTCCTCAGCCGAGTCACTTTCTGCTGCAGAGATTCTCCCACTGGCCTGGACCCTCTGGCTTGTATGGAGGGTCTGAGGTCCAAGATGCCAACCCTTATAATTCCTACTGCTGTCGCATTATTCTCAAATCACACCCATGTCTAGAAGGATCTCTAGTCTCAGCCTTTGACTGTGTAAGAACCAGGCTCCCCCAGCCTGCAGGTACCCCCAAATCAGCAGTTGAGACTGCTCCTTTTCTAGAGATGAGTTTCCCTTCCAGAGTCTTTGGTGTTTTTGGTGTCCTTTGCTCCAGAGAGCTTCTTGTGAAGTCTACCTTGACCCAGCAGGAAGATTCTAATCCTGTCTTCTCTTCTCTTCTCTTCTCTTCTCTTCTCTTCTCTTCTCTTCTCTTCTCTTCTCTTCTCTTCAGAGGCCACTTTGCATAATAGAGTGCATGGAGGGACAGTATTTGCCAGGCCACAGGGTCTCTCTTCCAGGGCAACAGTGCACAAACATCTTTTAGCATCATTAAGTAACAGTGGCACTTAATGATTCTTCCTGGAATGAGAAGGATGTGTTGTAGAAGCCTCTTCCTGCTTCCCTGTTACAAAGCTTCACTGCTGTGGTTTGGGTATAAGATGTCTGCTAAAACTCTCACATGCTCAGAGGCCAGGCTTTTGGAAAACAATTAGGTAGGTCATGGGGGTGATATACCCATGAGTGTTAGGAGGTAGGGATGATAGGTTACTAGGAGGTGTGACCTGAAAAGGTAATGCTTCCTCCTGTCTTCTCTTGTTGCTTCCTAGCTGCCCTCAAGTAGTGGCTTTCCTCTGGGGCAGACATTTCCACCATGTAGTTTCTGCCTAGAAGTCTGTGGACCATGGAGCATAACTGTGAACCCCAAAGAACCTCTCTTCCTTAAGCTGAGGGTGTTAAGTGTTGTGTCTCAGAGTGGGGAAAGCAGCTAAGGCATTCACCAAGTAACTACTCAGAGCCCCTGGGTTCTTTTCTTCACTGGACGCCTCACTTATTCTTTGGGTGATCTTAGGTTTCTAACAGTAATAATAGCTGATATTTTTTGTGCTTACTACGTGCCCAACACTGAGCTAAGTGTTCGAATATATTGGTTAGTGTTTTTTCTCTTTAAGAAACTCCATCTATAAAAAGATTCCCCCTTTGGTAGTTGAGGAAACTAACACTTAGGAAGTCTTGATCAGCAGCATGCCCCAAATCACACAGTGCCTAGGATTTGAACTAGGCTCTCTGGCTTCATAACATGGATGCAATAGTGCTTCCCCAACTCAATATTATAGTGCAGAGACAGACAGTCATGGTAAGGATTAGATGCATGAAGAAATGATTCATATTAGCTCTATAAGTGCTCAGAAAGAGGTCATTTGCTACCTTTCCCCCTCCATCAAATGAACATATCATATCTTAACTACTTTGTGTTTTAAGTGTCTGGCATAAGTGAGTACTGAGCAGGTGGTAAGTTACTCCTGTTTTTATAGAGTGTGGTTTGAATGCCCTGCCCAATCCTGACGGTTCTCCTCTACTTTAGATCTTAAGAGTGTGGCACCCAGAATAGCATGTGCTGCACCAGATGAGCTCAGAAAAATGAGAGAAGAGGACAGTCACCTTCTTCACACAGGGCACGGTAGCCTGTTACATGTGGTCTTGGGAGGCAATACTCTTTTAGTCATTCACACTGTCAACAGATATGGAAAATGTTGTCCGTCCAGTCCTTGATATCTCTTATACTGCTACTGGTCTGTACTTCATTTGGCTTGTCGTTATTTTTTTCTTTTCCAAAAATGTCCTTTTTTTTCCTGATTACTTAACTACTATGTGTTTTTGTGGAAACTTTGGGGAAAAATGCAGAAAATTACAAAGGGGAAAATCAAGTTGCTGTGAATAGCATGATTCAGAGATACCCACTATTATTATATTTATTTTTAAAATCAAATTAGGACTCGCTCACCGCCCTGGTAAGTGGCTATAGCCTGGCAAGCTGCAGCGGTCCCAGGGCGAGAACCAGCAGTGTTTCCTGAGATCCGCGCCATGTTGGAACTTGGGGCGCTGGAAAAGAAGCAACCCACTTGCTCACCGCCCTGGTAAGTGGTTGTGAGCCTACCTGAAAATCAAACATCCCCTCCCCTCCCCCACACCCCCTTAGCAAGTGGGAGCCAGAGATCTGAGCATCTCTTGGAGGGCAAATAATTTTTACCACTGTTTTGCTTTGTTCTGATTAATGGTATTGCTCTATTCAATACTCTGTTTTAATAAGTTCTGTAATGTCCTGTATTTCCTTTGATTTTGCTATACCTGATTGAAAGGACAACTATTATGAAGATAACAACATATACTAGTACCTATTACTGTTATCTGGGTAACCTGCTGTGAAGTTCTATACCAATTTCACTACAGTGTTTTAATTGGCTTTGTTCCATCTTGTTCTGTTGTGTTTTACTACCTTCAAAATAATAAAAAATTAAAATAAATAAATAAATAAATAAATAAATAAAATAAAAATAAAAAGGAAATAACAACAACAAAACAGATCAGTAAGGTACTGAGCAAGCTGAAATATGATATAACCAAACAGATAATGGACTTAAAAAGCAAAAGGAGGGAAAGAAAGTGCTCTAAAGGATATAACTGCATGTATGTTTAAATGTGTAGGGCTGATAACCATATTACTAAGTTTTTGTTGGATCATTGAACAGAATTGTTTGCAGCCTCACTGTTTGAATGTCCACTTTGTATGCTTTAATTTTGTAACTTGAGCAACTATTTATAAGAGGACAATATGTAATTTATCAACTAGTGATTTCTTATTGTTTATATTTTTTGAAATTCTATATTATTTCTACTCTTTTTGTTTTGCTTTTTTCTCTTTAAATAAAATTTTTAAAAAATCAAATTAGATTCACACTGTTTTTGAATATATATTGTATCTGCTTCTTTCCATCATTTTCTGTCAGTCTGAGTCACTACCTTCTCTTTCTTAGACTATTGCAAAACTATAAACTATCGCATAAAATTAGTTTCCTTGCTTCCATTCTTACCTGTGTACAGTCTATTCTCAAGAAAAAAGTGGCCCTCCAAAGTTCTAGTTCTCTCCTGCTCAAAGCCCTCTGTGGCTACACATATGATAGAAAATAAAACCACAGCTTGCATGATGGAGCCACTCCAATCTCTTTTCTTTCTATTGCGCTTTGTCACTGTCTCTTGCTTACCTGATTCAGTCTCATCAGCTTTTCCCCAGGTCCAGCTCTTTCCTGTTTGCAGCTTTTGTTCTTCCTAGACTACATGGCTTAGTCCCTCAGTTCAGTCTGATCAACAACCACTTTGTCGGAGACCACCTTTCCCAAATAGTACTTCCACCTCTAGCATGCTGTGTTCCCTTATTCTGATTCTTTTCCTCCATTATGTTATTGCTCTGCAACATGATTTTTTATTCACTTATGTGTCTTTGTATGCTTTGAACACCCGTGGGTGGATCTGCAGGGTATTTCCAGAGATGATTGACATCTAAACCAGCAAACTGAGCGGGGAATGACCCAGTCTGACTGTGCATGGCACTATGTATAATTGGCTTGTGGCCTAGATGGAATAAGAAAAAGAAAGGAGGAAGTTGGAGTGCATTTTGAAGAGCTCTATTCTGCCGGAGCTGGAACATCTTTTGCTGCTGTCCTGTGTGGACACCAGTTAGCAGGTTCTTCAGCCTTCCAGTAGACTCTCACTCCAGTGGCTCTCCAGGGAGCTCCCAGGCCTGCAGTTTCAGACTGGTGCTCGTGCTTGCTCTACCATGTCCTGTGACTTCGAGCTCATTGAACTGAGAAACTACTGGATTCGTTGGCTCTCTAGCATGCAGATGTCCCTTGTGGACGCTCTGACTATGATCCTGTAAGTTTACCTAACAAAATTCCCTTGCATGAGTTATACAGAGTTACTTTTAGATGGTTACTTATATATAGTCATGTAGTTAATATATATGTCTATTAACTGTGTGACTATATAGTATATAATAACACATATATAACATAATACATACTATATTATATATAGTAGAATATATAATATATATATGTGAATGATATTATCCTAAAAAAATGGTACCTCATTATGATATTGATTCACATTTTTCTGATAATTAATGATACTAAGAACTTTTTTGTATATCTACTGACCATTTTTATGTCTTCTTTGGAAGACAGGTCCTCTGTCAATACTTAAATCAGGTTTTTCTTTTCTTGCTATTAAGTTGTATGAGTTCCTTATATATTTTAGATATTAGCCACTTATTGGATATATGGTTCACAAAAGATTTTTCCCAATTTGTAGGTTACCTTTTCATTTTGGCAATTGTTTGCTGCACAAGAAGGTTTTTAGTTTGATGAAATCCTGTTTATTTATTTTTGCTTTTGTTGCCTGTAACATAATTCTAATGACTATAATATTCTATTCTGTCTATATAATGGCACCCTTATTGTTTTTAGGTTGCTTTCCTTTCAGGTAATATGAGTTACGCTAAATATCTTTAGTTTTCATTTTGTGAGATTCTCTCATTTTAGCCTGATAGAGGTAGTTGGGATCTTATTTATAATCATAATTTTTACTAAACACTTTACATGTAGTAATTTAATCTCACTCTTTTATTAAAATAGATACAATTATTATCCCCATTTTCTAGATGGGAAAATTGAGAGCATATAACTTCTTTAACAACACACTATGAAGAGGTAGAACTAAGATTATAGAATAGGGTTCTTGTTTATATAGCTTAAAGTCTCAGTCCCTCTGCCACCTCACTAGCTGGCTTTCTCCCAGTAGATGTCAGCAAACGTCCTTTGTCCTGTAAGTCATGCCTGCCCTCTACATAGGAAGCTATTGAAAATGGAGTCACATGCCATTAAAATCCCTCTGCAGACTAATATTAACCTGGTCTCCCATGGTCTTCTGGCATTATAGCTGGGTCACTTTGGGTGCTCCTACTGGGACTATCATGGAGTCCATATTTTTTCTTTCTGGTCCCCAAAGAGATGGTGCAGCTTGGCTTATTACTATTTCTTAACTGGACAATTTCAATGGAATAATGTTGCCATCTCAGAAATCTTGTCAGAGAAGAGGAGAGATTAGTCAGACTATCATTTTTCTTCCTGGGTCAACAAAAGGTATGCTAGAGTTTTACTAAAAGTCTCTATTAATAAAATTGAGACATTTATCCTTCTGCAAGTTTTTGGAAGTTCCACCATGCTTCATAAACTTTTATATATTATTCTATTATCATTTTTCCAGAAAATGTCAGGCATTAAATTCTTATTCTTAAGGGTCATAGGGCTGATTCTTTTTGTTGTTTCATTTTTTAGCATCTCTGTTCTGGTGAGTTTTTGGGGACGTGTTCAGACAGTGCTGAGACGTAATTCATCTGAACCGGGGGATTTAAATACAGCAACCAGGTGCTCTTTTCTTATCTTTGCCCTGTTTCTGACTTTAATTTCCTCTCAGTTATGTTTTTGCTCTTTTCTGGTGCCAAGATTATTCTTGATAGAGAAGATGGAAACAGACTAGGAGTGGAGTGATTCTGTTTTCACCATATCATCTGTAAGTTAACCATGTCATCTGCTCCAACCCAAACTGCTCTTGTTCTTTTTCTTGTGTTGAAAAATCCCAGTGGCTCTTATTGTAGTTTTATGTAGCATTATCCCAAGCCCAGCTTTCCACTTCCTTGATTTGATTCTTTCTTTTCATGCCTCTCCTTTGTATTAACTTTTGGGTGCAGATTCCTCCTTCTGCTCTTGTAAGTGTAAAATATAAGCTCATTGGAGACATGGTGATTTCTTTGGCTAGCTCCCAGTCTTTTATCTTTGCAGAATTATTCATGAGTGGACAGTCAACATTAAATCATGTGGAGCCTCTAGTTCTTCTAGAATCAAGTTCTACATGATTAAAGTCTCCAGCCATGGAATCAAAGAACATTTAGTGCCTTAAGTGTGGGAAGTCTGCAGTAATGGCAACAGTAACAATAACAGCCAATCTTGTTGAGGGTTTGGCGTGATTCAGGCACTGTGTTGGGGACTCAGTATGCTTTATCTAATTTACTTCTCACAATCACCAGAACAAGATAAGGCTAATTATGCATGATTGTAGATGAAGAAATTGAGATTCAGGGAGGTGACATTTGCACACCTATAAGAACAGAGCCACAAGCCTGACTGGTATGTTCATATTCCTGATGGTGTTTTTTAACCTCCCTAGTATGCTGCTCTCTGAAATTTAGTCACCTAAAAATCACTTTCTTTTTTTGGACGTAGGATGTTCTGTTATTCTAGTCTCAGGAACAAACTACTCCTATTCCCTTCCTTGCACTTTCAAATCATGATAACAAGGTCCCTTTTCACTCCAAGTACTAGTCATTTCCACTCTACCATCTATCTAGTTCTCCCTCATTGGCCAAAAATAAGTCTAAGCAGCAGCTCTCTTCACCACATCTTTGTCCTTCTGAGATGTCAAACTGTCAGTAGAGCAAGGCCTGAGTGAAATAGATGCTCTGCTTCTGGCAGAGTGGGGTGCCTCACGGACCTCTGGACAGGTCTTCCATCATTCCTCAGTCTGCGGAGCAAAGGGCCTGATGGCTGGAGTGACAGCTGTGCTTAGACAGGCGGTCCTGAGGGGACCAGCCCGCTGCCTCGCCTCTTCCCTGCTGGCTTTTTATGCCCTGGGAATATTGTGCTGGATTGAAGGTTTTTCTTCAGCTGTGATTTACATGCCATCTACTTTCAAAAAGAAAGTGAAGTAGTTCACAATAAAATATGTCTAAAACAGGACAGTTAAACATATTTTTAAAAGAGGAGCAGACAGAGGTCAGAAATCACTTGGTTTGCGTCACTGACAAGAAATTTTATAGCACGTGGATGTCTTTGATCAATTCGCAGTACATATGTCTAGGTGTATGGGAACGGCGGGAAAACCCTGCAGGTAGAGAGAACCTAGAACTCAAGGGCCCACTATCTACAAGCCTCGGTCACTTTCTCATCTTCGAGACACAATACCTGACACCTACAATTTAAAGGATGAGAGGTATATTTTAGCTCACAGTGACAGTCCCAGGTTGACTGGCTCCAAGGCAGAAATGGCAGAGGAATGGAAGAGTCTGGCAGAGGAAAGCTGTTCATATCATTGCAGCCAGGAGGCAGAGAGGGAAGAGAGGAGCCGAGGATGGAGATACATTTTCCTGAGTCAGCGTCCTGGTGACTAGTCTCCACCTAGGCCCTGCCTCTAACAGCAAGGCAGCTATGGCACCTCCATGATCCAATCTCCTTCCCAAAATCATGCCTCTGGGTGCATGCGAATTTTGAGGTTCATTCTTGATCTCAGCCACAACAATATAAAACAGCATCTTGCCTAATGACATCCATGGAGATACACTTACACTAGCTCATCTCAGTAAGCCTCGGGGGAAGGCAGCAGAGACACAACTGCAGGTGTTAATTCTAAGTTTATAGTAGCTAGTCTGTGGAAAGGTCACAGTAGGGTAATTCGTCACTGTCATTGATGAAGAACCACAATAAATTCGTCTTTAAATATTAATGTCTAATTCATATACTATCCAGATAAAGCTCACACTATCCATTTATCTCTTTGTTATTCTTTTTAAGCACATAAACAGGATAAATCATAATGGAACTTTTTATTATTGCTGCGCTTGTTTCAAGGGGTAGTTTTGCTGTGGTTTATCTGTTAAAACATATTTCTAGTAGGGAATGGGTAAGTGAGAAATGAATGAGAGAATGACGGAGTGCCTGCATGATCCCATGACACTAGTGAACCAGTCTCACACTCGCCGTGCCATAAACAATTCATTCATTAGAGGTGAGTGTGACATCAGACAGCACATCCTTTTGTGGCCTTGCTGGCACTAAGGCAGCTCTGCGTCAGATTCAAAGCTGGTACCATGACTCAGGGCATCATGGGGCAGGGCAGGAGAGCACAGGAACCGCTCTGACCTCTGTCCAGGCACACATCCACGCCCAGCTTGATGGTTTTACATATGACCAAGTTCATTTTCCAGCTACATGGAAAAACAGAGATGCCATGATGGTGACGAAGAGTTGACTTGTGAATTTCTGTGGCGTGAGAGATGAAATAAATACCCAAAGTGACCAGATGAATCAGAAGAGATTCACTGAGGTCTCTGATAAGAATTTCCTCTTCATATACATATCTATGGGAATATTTCTGTAGCTTGCAGAGTGGAATCAAAGTACACCAAGTATTGTCAGGATCAGTTAAAGCAATCAAGTAATAAAATATCAGGCAACAGCTCTAACTACAAACATTCTCTTTCTGTTTTCTTAATGTGAAGGATTTAAGTGTACAGGTATTTATGGGAGAGGTAGTAGCTATTTGCTGTAGGCAAATACCCACACTTAGCTACAGGAAGACATTCTACATGGGCATGATTAGAGCAGGGGAAATGGCATTGGTAAATTTGAGTGTGCCTTTTTTTGTTAGCTTGATAGAACCTATTGAGAAATAATTTTCTTAAAAGTTATGTAAGGCTGAATTAAAATATGCAATTTAAAACTTCTTGGGATGATTTACAACAGAACAGTGTCTACAAGTGATTGTGAAATTTCCTCACAAATCAAGTCAAGTATTTGTCAAGTATTTGTCGATCACTTGGTCATTTGCACATCCATCCATTCATCCACCTAACCATCCATCATTCACTTATAAAGAGTTAGTGAGCAATATTATGTTCTGAATTTTGACCTTCCTCCCTCCAATATGTATCCATTGAAATTCTAATCCTCAGTACTTCAGAGTATGACTGCATTCAGGGGCAGGGTCTTTAAAGAGGTGATTCAGTTGAAATGAGATCTTTAAGTAGGTCCTAGTCCTATATGACTACTGTCTTCATAAGAAGAAAAAATTTGAACAGATGCAAAGGGAGAGACCACATAGAGACAGAGAGAGAAGATAATCACCTACAAACCAAGGACAAAGGACTCAGAAGAAAATAACATCTTCAGGTCAGAGTGCAGGCCTCCAAGCTCTTTTGTGAGATAATACATTTTTATCAGCCACAGGATACCAAAACCTAAAGAGATATGAGAGGTCATGTTTTGTTTTCAATTCATGCTGCATCATGTAGGTGTAAAACAGTCTTCAGAGAATTTTTGTTGTTTTGAACTCATCAGCAAACTCCTTTGCACAGTAAAATCATATCTTCGTGGAAGAGCCACTTATTGCCAGCTCACATGCCCACAGCTGATTCTCAGAGAAGGCGGAAGGCGTAGCAGTGACAGCAGGCAGTCTGGCCCATGTATATTCCATTTGTGCAATTGCTGTGTAGACAGAGCCTCCAACTTAGGACACAAATTATGGCTTGAACCAAGGTGGAAGGCGTGGAGCAGAGCCCTGTGGCTTTTGGAGCAGAACCTAGTCACACATTTTAAGAAAAGGCATAAACCAAGTTATAGAAACATGGAATTTTGAGAGCTGTGAGGTACTTTCGATATTGACCAAGGCCCTCATTTTATTGATTTGGAACCAGAGACACAGGTTAGATGTTTGCCTACAGTAAAGATCTAGCTAGTTGCAGAAATGGGATGAAGACGTTGGTTTCTTCCTCAGTATAGCTGTCTCTTCTGCCACTGCAGGTTTGGATTTTGGAAATCAGAATTCCAGAGCTAATTCACTCACAAACACTGTGTTTGTAACTGAGATCTGTCACTGCTGAATAGAGAGTGTTGTCTGTTCCTTGGTGTTGGCCTGAGCAGCTAGATTTCGTATTATTGTGCATTTTCTCACTCAAAAATAGAGCTGTTCTAGCCAGTCATGCTGGCCCACACTTATAATTGCAGCACTCAGGAGGCTGAGGCAGACGGATCGCCGAGAGTTCAGTGCCAACCTGGACTGCACAGTGAGTTTAAGAGCAGCCTAAACTGCATAACAAAAGCCTGTCTTAAAACACACACGCGCGCGCGCACACACACACCCTAAAATAAAACAAAGTTTATTAATAAGCAGAGCTGTTTATTAGTAGGATAAATGTAGAAACATGGAGAGAAATGCCTAGTTAACAATTTGTGGCAGGTACTGTGGCGGTCTTCACAGCATCTTACACAGAAAACTGAAGGTCAAAGAGATTATGTCTCTTATCCAAGATCTCTAAGATCAATGGCAGTTCCAGAAGTTGTTTTGTCCCAGGGCCTGCAATTCTGTGATTCTGCATTCTTCCCCTTTGCATAACTGATGAGTACCATAGCGCTAAGCTAAATTTAGATAAAGATTTAAACACATGCAAACCTGGAATTATATCATATTTATTAACTTTGACTTTTCCCCACCAGTCACTGTTACTGCAGCCTTGGTTCCATCTCCAGACTAAAATAGAGCACAAGCTTATTTTGAACGTTTTTGTCCTGGAGTTTACCCAGAGCTCTAACCCTTGAATGGCTGTACACCAAGGCTCACTGGAGACGGCTTTCAGTTACCCTTGCAAGTGGTAAAAGGTCTGCTACCTCCATGGGTCCTCTTATCTCCCTTGTCAGATCTGGCTTTACTGGTAGCTGGAGTGTGTCTCTCTTCTCTGAAGATCATTTTTCATTCCACAGATGACTGTGAGTACCATTCCTTGTTCTTGTGGTAAGAATGTAACTGCTGAGGTACATAGTGAATTTTTTCTTTAATACAAAGATAAAGAGAATAATCACAGGAATGTACAGTGTGTCAGCCTGACTACTTAGATTCTGTTTGTGAGTCTCTTTTTCCATGGACCTAATATTTACTAAGCATTGATGTCCCAGACACCCTCTAAGCCCCTGCTATATATATATGTATAGTATCCCTTAAGATTCTGAGTAACATACTTATTTTATAGAGGGGTAGACTTTTGCTTAGGAGGATCAAACGACACAGCCTGACTGACCCTGCCAGCAAAAGCAGAACACAGCTTTGAACTCAGACTGTTATGCAAACCCCTGTGCTGTCTACTCCTGTGCATCTCTTTGTGTCTTTGTTCATTTCTTGAGTAAGAAGCTTCTTCTGTGCCTGCTCATTTATTTTCCATAACTCTTTCTCTTGGGACAGATGATTTCCAAAATCCCTTGAGTGTTGAGATTCCATGACTGATTAAAATTGTATTTAACACAGTTTGATTAATTGTACTAATACCCCCATTCATTCATGTTAATTTCTTTACGGAAGGTTCCAGGAACTTTTTAGTTTACTTACGCCTCTCCTGATGATAAACGAATTATGCTGCTTTTCAGTGAGTAATATCTAACACCCCAATTTTAAAAATGTAAGGTTTAAAAACATATCTGAAAGAATTTTACCATGCAGACAACATACCAATTTTCCATATGGACCAAAATAGTCATTTTTAGCCCCTGTTCTCTCTGTTCTCTCTTCCGAGTCTTACAGATGCAGTGTTAATTGCTCGCAGCTTTGGGTCCTTCCTAACATGAGGTAACAATTTGAGCGTCTTGGGCTTGAGAGCTCAGTTGTTAGACATGCCAGACCTGGAATTGGCGTTGGCTCATTAGAATGCTGAATCCAGGCGGAGATCAACTCGTCTGATCTTCAGGAGGCTTCTGGAGAACTGAGTGTTGACTTCTTGCAGACTCAGCTTGAGAGCCAGTGTGGTGTGACTGTTTCCATAACCAGGACACAAGTGGGTCAGACACAGCAGCTTTAGGTACAGCTCACTTGGAGCAGTGCAGGCATGTGAGTCTTTCTAGTCAGGTTGTGGTGGTTGAAGAATGGCTCTGGAAGTGACTTTATTCACAGACCTACCAATTGGGCTAGTTCTGAGTGTCTGAGTGACTCCTTGCAACTGAAGGCAGACTTTGCTGAAGGTGCGTCTAAAATTTATCCGGACTGTTCTGAGGAAACAAGGAGACTCAAAAGAAAGTAGTAGGATTCTGCAGTCACATCTGTAATTAGGGAATCATGCACTATAACTTTGGAGACTATCGTGATCTTACCTTGTTTGTAACACTGGTATTTGGAATCAGGCAAGCCTACACACCAGGTATGCTCTGCTCTTACTGGCTGTATGATAATGCAGGCCTCACTGGATTTCCTTGCACATTCATTTCCTCATCTGGAAGTTGGGGTGAAAAGCCTCCCCGGAGTCTGTTGTGAGGACAGCCTGCCATGGTGCCGGGGAGCTCACTCGGCCCCCCGCTCAGCCGCACAGCCAGTGCGCAATCGGCACTGCACTATGCTATTTTTATTCCCTCTTTTGCTCGCTCTCCACAGGCCGTTCCCCTCTAGAAAAACAAGGTTCACACAAACCAGCATTGTACCAGTGCTTACACAGATGTGCTCCATGCAATGCATATGTGCTTGATGAGGTTTTAATAAATTTAATTTCAAAATCATATTTTACAGAAAGGTATCCAGAGCGACTGCTTTATAACAAAAACAGTAATAATTTCTAAAAGATTTTCATGGAGGCTTCTTATATATTGTGTTTTCACAAAATGAGAGGCCGCCCTCATGGCCTGCTAGAGGAACGTAGCTACACACAAACGGTTCTTGCCTCCTGGAGCTTCGCACAGCCGCTCCTTTTCATGTTTCTCCTACAGGCTGTCTCACTTAATGGTGCTGTCATGGCCTTGCTACTCTTTGTAGGCCTCTGTTTCTCCTGTGATGAGTAGAAGTAGGCCAAGTCCCACGGCTGGCCAAGACTTGAACTAGAGTGTTGAAGTCAAAAAGTCAAAATGGTTCTGCATCACAGGCCTGGCAGGAGGGGAGGAACTGCCCTCCTGGAAGCTGCCTGAGGCAGTGCTGCCATGAGGACGGTCTTTATCTTGATCCAGAGATCAAATTCCCCAAGTAAGTCCAGGTGAAGCACCACTATGCTCAGCACATAGTAAGGATGCCGTGTGGAGTATCGTGTTTATTACCATGACTGTTATTAGGGACTGTCCCCAAGATTCTGCGATTGAGCTCAGATTGTGTTTCTTCACTGGTCTTCTATCTTACTGAACTGAGGGGTGGATTTTGAAACCAGTAGTTGCACAAACAATGAGGAAGCAATTAGGCAACCTTAGGATTGATTCTAGGAGGCATCTCAGATCCTCTGTGTTTTCCTTATTTTCCATAAATTGCTGAGGCTAGCTGGCTCCAGCTGGGCCTGTCTAATTTATCTGGACTATTGCTGTCTTCTGTGCACTGCTGACGGGATGAGCACACTGTTGTGTATTCATCGGATGGGCTGGCTGAAATGGTATGCAGCCGGACTGCTAAATCCACAATGTCTGGCATTTAGTCCTCAGATATCTAAATCTAAGATAGTATACCTTGCATTGCAATCTAGATTTTAGAGGAAAGTTTTGCACAGAAAAACCCAAGCCAGGTCTGGGTAATTTAAAGCCTGGGTGAAATGGGGCAGAAAGAGCCCAGAATATACAGGTCTGAATCTTGGCGAGGGAGATGGGGAAGATTCCAGGCGCCAGACGGCTGGCCTCCCTCCAAGTGTTTACCACCCTGGTGCCGTGGGGCTGTGGGCCGCGCGGCCCATGTGATTGTTCTCCCCCTTCTCTGCTCCCTCCACACCTTCTCCCCTCATCTTCCTCTTCATGTTTTCTGTAGGCTGCAGAGACTCAGGACCTACTAACCCAGAAGGAGGACAACTAGTCACATAAGACAGAGGAATCAGACTGTATCCTGGTGCAAAACACTGTGCGTTTACAGTGCACCATCTCTCTGCCTATGAGATGTAAGAGTTTTCCCTGGACTTTGAACTCCAGCCTCACCCACATCTGCCAGGGTGTGGCCCTTTTTTCCTGGAAGCTTTCCTTGCTCTTGGGGGTGGGCGTGGTAAGGAGGGAATGATGTGAGGTTTAAGATTGAATCTCCAGGAAATAAAAGACTGTGGGTGGCCATTGACTAAGACAAGCCAATGAGAACAAGGACAGCTGTTCCCTCGGTGCTGCTCCCTGCCTGCCCTGCTTCCCACACTCACCTCTTTGTCCTGTGGTGCCCAGGCTGCCTGCCTTGCTTGGACACCACAGACCTTGCCACGGGCCTCCTCTGAGACCTCTGGGGCTTGCAGCTGGTGGTCCCTTTATCTGTCTGTCTCTGAGTCCACCTCCCAGAGGAGGATGCATGTGCTATGGGCATCAACTGCAGCTCCTCCTTGGTGCACCTGCTACTCGGGCAATTATTGATGTTCAGCCCGGGATTGCTTTCGCTTCTTCCTAAAGCTTCTTATCCATGGAATCTGATCCCTGAGCCAGTCTAGTCTCTGGGGACAGAAGATTCGGGGCTTTTTACAAAGCCACCGTGTTGCAGGACCTGCACAGGAGAAATTCTCTGCATGAGGTGAAAAGAGTGTGATTGTCTTGTGATTGTCATTTCTTCACTTCCTGTTGCCAACAGCCAAGTGTGCCTGAGGGCAGAGGGAGCCAGAGGCCAGACAGGTGGCCAGCCCTGGCATGAATACTGACTACGTGTGCAGGAGTCTGCCACTGCCTGGGCATACCTACAGCAGTCTGTCTGCACACCCTCCATGTTCCTGGGGCCCACTCTGGCAGGTTGTTGCAAGGCACACTGATGATGGTCACCCCCCATGGCCTGACCACACAGATGCTCCAGGCACTGATTAGGATTTCTTTCCAGAGGTCCTCTTGGATTTGTCCTAGGAGGACAGCAAAGGAGGGCATCCAGAGATCTCACATCCACAGAAGGTTTCAAGTGTTTATCTCCCAAGATGTGCTTATAGGCATGAAAGATGAAAATGATTATCTGCTTTTATGCCCAAGCTTAGTATGAGGCCTGTTAATTTTAAAAAGCAACTCTAAGCCAGACATGGTGGTGCACGCCTGTAATCCCAGCATTTGGGAGGCTGAAGCAGGAGGATCACTGTGAGTTTGAGGCCAGCTTGGGCTACAAAGTGAGTTGAAGGCCAGCCTGAACTGCACAATGAGACCCTGTCTCAAAAAGACCCCCCCCAAAAAAGTATAAAAAAGCAATTCTGCTATTAACTTGTGAAAAGGATGGTTATATTGCCTTGCATGTGTTTTAAAATTTGTTCACATTAAAAGATTTAATTTAGACATAAATCTCTGAAATACATCATATTGGAGATGCTGTTTGACCAGTTCTTCACCTTAATACATCAGAAGCTTCAGCAAATGGAAGTCGTCCAGGGCAGCTTGATCCCCAAGTAGCTTGCTGACCTCTCCCATCTAGATGGGCTATGACAAGAAGCTGTTCCCTTTCTGCGGCTTGTGGCTCCTGGGGGAGCAGCTGGCTCATGCTCTCAAGTCCTTTCCCTTGCCGCACATTGGGATCAGGTGGGGAGTTTCCCCAAAAGTAATGCCTACGCTCCACCCCCAGAGATTCTGACTTACTTGACTCGGATGTGGCCTGGGCATTGCAGCAGAATTTCAGAAATAGGGCCCCGAGACAGTGGTTCTCAAACATTAAATTCATAGGACAGCATAGGGCAGCTTGCTGAAATACCGGCTGATTTGGAGTTTCTACATGGTACTTGATAATCTGAAATTTCTAACAAGGTCCAGGAGATGTGAAGCTGCTATCCTGGGGACCACATTTCAAGAGCAGCAATCCGGTCCTGCCATTTACTCTTTTAAGTGTGGTAAGATACATATAACACACAGAATGTACCATTTCAGTGATTTTAAGTGTGTTGTTCAATGGCATTAAGTACATCTTCATTGTTCTCCAACTATCACTCCCACCTATCTCCACAATTCCTTTCCTCCCAACTGCAATTCTGTGCCATTAAACATCAGTTCCTCCCTCAAACCCCTGTTAATCACTATTTCACTTTCTGTCTCTATGAATTTCACTGTTATAGATATCTTATCTAAGTAGAATCATAACAATATTTATTTGTGACTGGTTTACTTCACTTTGCATAATGTCTTCAAGGTTCATCCACATTGAGGGATGTGTCAACATTGCTTTTCTGGGTTGGATAATACTTTATTATATATGTGTACTATTTATACATCAATAGACACATGCGTGGCTTCTGCCTTTGAGCTATTATCTGCTATTTACTGTAAAATAATAGATTGTGGCCATCTTTCCATGTGAGTTCTTAGCAAGCCACCTCATTCTTCCTGCCTGTTATTCTATTGTGTGGAAGTGGCTAATCTAGAGTCACACTACCAGTTACTGGTACCGCAGGGATTCAAACCCAGTTCTTTCTGACTTCAAGGACTGAGTGCTTTACCACTCCAAGAAACATGAGAGATGTGCACTTTTTCAGCCACCACAAGGCTGGCATTGAGCTGTGCAAGCACAAAATGTCATACAGACCCATGGATACAGCTCAGTGGTAGTGAGCTTGCCTTGCAGGCTCAGTGCCCTGGATCCAATCCCAGCAGTATACACACAAACCAACAAACCAGCCCTCTAAAATGATGTGGCGCAGTTTGCTTATATTCTGCGAAGACTGACAAGAAGGAGGGAAGTCAGATCTAGCCCTGATTTAGGAGTGTCTGCTCTCTCTCCTCCTACAGCACAGTTATTGCCAGCTCTTGGCTAAAGCTGACCTAGCCACCTCTTGGAATAATAGTGATTGGCAGCATTTGTAGCCAGAAGGGACCTCAGAATTCATTTGGCCCTCCCTTTGTTTCAGAAGAGGAGGAAATCTGCGCCTGAGGGATGAGTCCGGCAGCAACGTAAGAGTCGGAGAGGGTGTGGCTGCTGGCTAAGTAATAAAGACAATGCCCCACAGCGCTTTCATTGCTATTTTATTGACTGATAGTCACTCTATAGGGGTTGAAAACTCATTTTCTCATGATATTTTTATTGTTTATTTCTGCTATACATGTGTATCCCGCCAGCAGCTTTCCTGGCTTTATTAAAAGATATGTTTTCAGATCCCTTCCACTTCTTTTTCTTCCTTTTAGGAATGTAAAATCAATCTGAGTGTCATTGGAGGAAAATTCCCTGAAGAAGATGGCTGGTGACAGTGGATTTGTCACCTAACTTTCTTTCTTTTAAGGTGCAATTGGAATTTCTGTCTCAGCGCATGAAACCTAGTATTGTTTCACTGTCTGAACCCAGAGCTTTTACTGACTTGCCAAGTTTTCATTCTGTTGTCTCCGTGCCGTCCACTGATCCCTCCACTGATTAATTAGTTTCGAACCCCCTCATAGTGACCTAATAACACTGGCTTGTTTAATATGTGTCAGGAAGTTTCTGAGAATGTTTCACAGAGTCTCTGATAAGGGGCTTTTTTCTGCTGCCTGTAGGAGACAACCCTTGGGAGAGAGAGGCTGTCCTTCCTGCAATCTCTTGAATTACATGGAACAAATGCCAAAATGATGGTGGGATTCTTCCTGCTGCCGGGTCTGAATGCTTTCACAAGCTCATCTGCCTGTTAACTGGGCAGTTTTTCCACGGCTTCTTGCCAGAACACTTGGGACGATTGTCTTTCCGCCTTGGAGGCTGTCTGCACTGGTTCTAAGCAACAGAACACAGCTTTTGGTGTAGGGCCTGCTGGATATCACTGCCACCAAGAGCCAGGGCAGAACCACAGTTACTTCCCCAGCTCCAGGCTCATATCACTTGGTTTATAAACCCCTACCCTTTTTCTTTTTCTCTTCTCTCTCTTTTCTTCTCTTCTCTTCTCTTCTCTTCTCTTCTCTTCTCTTCTCTTCTCTTTTTCTCTTCTTCTTTCTCTTCTCTTCTCCTCTTCTCTTCTCTTCTCTTTTCTTTTCTTTCTCCTTCCTTCCTTCCTTCCTTCCTTCTTTCCTTCCTTCCTTCTTTCCTTCCTTCCTTCCTTCCTTCCTTCCTTCCTTCCGTTTCTGATCTCCTCATGAGAGATTGCAGTAAAAGTCTCAAAGTTGAATGTTTTCTCATCTGTCACAAAAAGAAATGGGTGGGAAGAATAATATAAGTGGCCTTAAAGGGGAGCAGCATATTCAGTTATGAGTCAAACCCATCTTGGGTGCAGGACTGATCCAAGACACTCTGTAAAATGTCTTTTAGGGTGTAGTTACTCACCGGCTAAAATTAAAATTCCAATAGCTGCTTTCCCAATCAGCAATCACACCAGAAAGCAGAGAGCTTGTTTATTTACCACCATCAGACCTCTCTACCCAAACTAATCTCTGCATGCATATCTCCCTTAAGATAGCTTTCATAAAATCTTAAAATTCCCTCAAATCCCCTGTGACTGCCTACCTTCTAAACTGGGCTGTTCTAGCCTGGCTGAGGCCCCCTGGGTAAGAGATGTCTCATACATCTCCATCAGGCCAGAGGAGCACCGTAGCCAGAAGTGAGCCCCCCCCTCGCGGTGCAGCCCCCGCCCCATGTGTACAAGGCGGGGCCCTGGGAGCTGCTGTGCAGGCTGCAGCACTTGGCTGATTCATTTGTCTTCATTAATGTTGCTTATAGCCGAGGCCTTTGTCACATATATGATTGCGTGGGATTCGATTCTCTCAAATGTGTAAAAACAGAACTCTGGCATGAGGCTCCAAGCAGGCAGCAGCCTGGAGAGAAGATTTTCTGTTGCTGGGGAGTACGGATGGTTTATGCTGTCAGCACAAGGGATGAGGCTGCACTGTAGGACCTGCATTTTATGTGCCAAGAATTGGTTCTTGGAGTGATAAAGGTTAAGAATGCTGCTGCTCTGGTTCCTAGCCCTAGGGACTTGCCTCTACCAGGCAGTCACCTTACAGAATATGCCCTCCCCGCTCCCCTCTTACAGGGGGGCTCCTCATTCACCACATCCACTCATTGTTGTCATCCAAATGTCTTTTCACTGAGTTCCCTTCGTCTCCCTCCTTTAGGGACTGGTCTCATGTAGACCATGGGTCTTACTGCGTGAAGAGGAACTGTCTGTTAAATAACAATAAATGCCTATCTTTACAGGCACACACATATGTGTAGGTAGGTTGAAATACCATTATTGATCATTTTACTCGCCAAGTTGCTCAGATGCATGCACCATCTGATACATGGAGCTTGCATTGGACTGACTGTGCTGCAGGAGCTATAGGAAGGTTGGTGCTGCAGTGTCCCCTCATCTGTACAGATGTGTGACAGCACTGTCCAATCAACTCATGGAAAGTATCAGTAAAAATCACTACGATGTTTGGTTTTTGTTTTGGTTTTGGTACTGGGGATCGAACTCACAATCTTATGCTTGCCAGGCAGGCACTTATGCTGCTGAGCTAAATCCCTGGCCCACCTATGATGTTAAAACATATAATCTTGTGGGGCTACATTACTTGGTGTCCAGGGCTGTATTCAGTCTGTGGGCTGCAGGTTAGACACAGTTGGTAAAGACACCATCATCGCATACCTGTCTTCCCATGACAGTCTCTTAATCTTTCCCCCTCTAGTCTTGTTCCCCTTTGATCCACTCTACACCTTGCTGATATCTTAGTCTTTCAAAATGTGTCTCAGTGTGGGCCGTTTCCCTCCTCTGGAAGTCAGCTGTTTAGGCTGGTGTACACGGCCCTTCAGGACAAGGCCTCCTATGCCTTCCAAGCTTCAGTACCACCAATACGGGCACTCCTTTCCATTTGCCTTGACCTTTTGCTTTCTTTGGGAGTTACACTTTGTCACAGGGTTCCAAAACAACTCCACCTTGTGCCTAAAATCTTAAGGCTTTTAAACAAAACACTTTTTAACTCAACTATTCCAATAAGACAAGTAATTGGAACCCCTAAAATGTTTTAATTCAATACTTCACTAGGTATCATTCTTTTCCAGAGACTGAAGTTTCCTTTTTAAATCATCATATTCAGAACACTGCAAAGAAAAAAAAAAACAGTCAAATTACCAGGGAAATGAAGGGTAGAGTTACTAAAAGATATACACGTGAATCAGCACCCACCACCCACTACAGCTTCCTATGGTCTGACAGAAGGCGATTGTCCTGAGTTGCCTCTCTGAGCCAGGCTGTGGGTTGAGTGTCCTTGGAGTGCCCCATTATCAGGGATTGGGAACAGCTCATCAGTGGGAGACTATATTCATTTGTTAGAGCTACCATAACAAAATAGCATGTTCTGGGTGGCTTGAACAACAGAAATGTATTTTCTCTGTTCTGGATGCTATAAACTTGTAATCAAGGTGTCAAAGGACTATTTCCTTCTGAGAAATATGGGGTAGAATCGTTCTATTCCATTATTCCAGCTTCTGGTAGCCTCAGGTGTTCCTTGGCTTATAGATGATTTTTTTCTTGTGCCTTCATGTTGTCTTTCTTGTATGCATGTCTCTATCTCTATTTTACCTTTTTATAAAGGCTCTAGTCATTCTGGATTAGAACCCACATTAATGATCTCAACTTGATCATCTACAAAGACCCTATTTCCCAATAAGATCATATTTGCTGGTACTGGGGCTAGGACTTGACTGTCATTTGGGGAGACATGGTTCAAGCCATAACCATGGCTTGGGCACAGCCAAAAGATATGCCACTTGTTATCCTCCTGAACTCCCTAAGAAGACCCTTAGTCAGCCCTCCACACAAGGCCAGGTACTACAGAAAAGAAACATTAAGTTCATACTGAAGGTATCATCCAGGTATAAAGAAGCTATAAACTCTAGGTGAATACATTCTTCTGCATTGTTGGCCTGGAATATAACTTTTCTGTTCTGACCAGGGATAGGTCATTTATACTAAGGAGCAGTCACAGCCCTGATACTAACTGTTAACATGGTTGATAATAACTATATAATGATAATATAGTACATGTATTAGGGTTTTCAGAAAGTTTACACATACATTTTTTGTTTGATCCTCACAATGACCGTGACACAGGAAAAGGAGATTTGTATTATAATCTCTGTGACTCCTTTCCTCATCTGTGAAAAGAAGGTAATAATGATATCTACTCAAGGCTTGTTGAATGCTTAAAGGAATTAAAAGTAAAACGCTGGCCCTGAACCCACCACAGGGTTGGGGCTGGGCCGTGCAGCCCAAGGGCAGGAGGACCAAATGGAAACCCAGACGGCAGTGCCCTCCATTGCTGCTGCCTCTTCCTGTCTTACTTCCTACAGTTATTTTGCTAGAGGCTCCTCTAGGGCCATTTTCTTAACTTTGTTTTCATTTATTTTATTTCCTGTCAAAGTTGTTTGTCGTTGTCACTATTAGAAAAGTATAAAGAAAATATTCTTCAGTATAAAAATAATAGGCAACTGTTTAGTTATGTCTATGATATCTGCAGAGTGTGCATGCAGTACAATCCTTTATCAAAACCAGAAAGGGAAAGACGTACTCGCATGTGTACCTCTCCCCTTATGCTTAGAAGACACAGGATCTAGAAGATGGTTTAGCATGTTTCTTTACTTTCTTCATTTCACCGCCTGGGCCAAGCCTTCTCTTAGTTCTGTTCTTGGATGTTTTAGACTGGGTTCTCTAGAGACTGCTTTTGAGATAAAAAAAAATCATGTGAAAATGATTTATTTGGAAGCATTTCCAGGAAAAACCAGTGAGGGCGCAGGACTGGGAAGTACAGAGAGGAAGCAAGCAAAGCTTCACAGAGGCGTGTTTGGAGACAGAGAAGCCTACATCGGAGAATCCTCCTTACTGAGGAGTGGGCGGACAAATTGCTGGAGTAGTTCACACCCCGCAGCCATCAGATTCTAAAAGGCTTCTCCTTCACCACCACTCCACAGCATGGAGATCCCCAGTCCTTTTAGCAACCTCGGTGCAGCCCCAGGCATCCCTTCAATGGGGCAGGACTGGCAGCTGGGAAGAAACGTACAGCTGAGGATGATCTGTGGCGAGGTGGCACCTTCAGGTATGTGATGAATCCAGATGGTCTGGCTCCTGACTGGCTTGCAAGATGTGGCTTCAAGGTTCTCCTTGTGGGGCTGAGGGAGGCATTAGATCCTCTTAGCCTACAAAGCAGACATGGCTTTCTGCTACTCACATACGTGAACTATTGCTCCTGGCAATGCTTTGATGTGTTTTATACTAAACAGGGTTTATTTTTATAAGTCTGTCTTCACAAATTCAGAGAAGGCAAGGAAATGATAAGGGTCCAGGTGTGAGAAAATCCTACCACACCACAACTGTAAATGTATTTTAGTTCTACTATCTTGGTTTTTACATGAAATTAAGATTGGATGAGACTGACTTTTTATGTCAATTAAATACATGTCTCGGTCCCACGAACCAACAGTCAGTCTTCCCGCCTCAGAAAGTTCACTGTCCGGTGCTATGCAACCAGCCCTGTGTTTTAAGGCTTTGATCCCATATCTTTATGTTTCTTTCTTACTTCTCTCTTCTGTCTACAGTTGGCCTTCATTTCTTTCTTGTCTTCCAAAGGCATGGCTTCTGGTGGGGAGAGAGCTGCAGAGGGAAAGGTGGGTTGAACACTCTGCCAGGATCATTTGGGGGACCAGAGTTTTACTTGAGAGGAGGAGAGACTTGGTAAGCTAACTGTCCATGACAGATGAAAAGTTAGGTTTGCAAACAGAATGGAGAGGAGCATGGTATCTGGGCTCATGGTGTCTGTCAGAGGGCAGGTTGAAGAGGGAAGGCATCCTTTTGAATTTGGAAGAGGAGTTTCTGGTGTGAGGAGTCAAGATGTGGAGGGGGAGGTGTATATTGAGGACAAGGCAAAGAACTGCCAGCACCTGTGGCAGAGAACAGGGTCACCGGCCTTCACTGCTTCTTTGCAGAAAGGCAAGGTACTTTCTAAAGGAGACGGATGAAGCTGGAACTCGGAGAGATAATGAACTGAAACAAGACTCCTCTCTGAACTGAAAGTCAGGGCCGGTGATAATGAATGCAATTGTCTATGGAGCCTAGAAGCCCCACTAGGCATAGGTCTGTGTGAAATGAGGCCTTCCTTGTAGGACAACAGAGTGCAAGGAAAGGGATCTTTGTTTAAATTGTGTTAAACAGAGCTAAGAAAATTCAAGAAATACCTTCCAACTCAACAAATTAATGCTGAAAGCTAGGTACTTGGTTCTCTCTAAGAGGCTTGAAGTCTTCTCAAGTCTTCTGGCAACCTCTGAAAGGAGAGATGCAAGGTTCCTTCTGCCTTGGAGAAGCTTAGGCATCTCAAGGGCAACCTGCAACTGTTGTACAAGTTTATTTTTCTGAATGGTGGGATGTCCTCAATTTGGAAATTGGTGATGTTACGGGCAAACAAAAGGTGCTAGAACCTCAGTTGTAAGCACTTCAGAAATCTAGGAAGGTGTTTTTCTGGGCTTGGGTTGGGGGGAGTAGCTACAAAACATCCCAGACTTTGAGGCACATTAAAGAAGAAACTTAAGGATGTTCATTTTATGATATTCAGATAACAATCTAATGATCCTGATTCCTAGTATAACTCCCCACATCATTAGAGTGTGCAGAATGCAAAACTGCTGTAGATTGGAGAGGTTTGCTTTTGAGGCTGCATAGTTTATTTCTTTTTAATTAATACCTATCTTTATAACATTTGATATTGTATTGTCACTCACTAAATTTTTGACTCATGCCCTGCATGACAGCCAGTAGTATATGTCGTTTGTTATTTAGAAAATTTTGGGTAGATTGAACTTTTTGTAAGCCAATCATAATTTTAATGATGTAAGGATGGTAACAACATACATCTATGTATAACTTCCAAAATTTGTAAAGCATTTTCAAAAATTCACAAAACATTTAAGCATATATAGGATTTGTATTTTTCCCAATTATCATCTCTATTTTCCAGATGAGGAAACTAGAACTCCTGGGCATTAAAGGATATGCTCAACCTTCTGCTACTTCCTGGCTTATATTCAGAAATCAGTTCTCTTGACTGAAAATTTTATTTTCTTTATTCTGGATTTGTTTATTAATTTCTTCATAGAGCTAGCAAGTTAATTTTTGTGCACATACAAATTTAATGTGAATAAACATTTATTTTATTTATCAAGGTATGAGGTAGAATATACCTCTAAAGGGTCAACACTGAATAATTGTCAACCATTAACCCTAAAATAAAGAGTATTATCCCTACGTTGTACGTAAGAAAATGAAAGCATGGTGAGATCAAGTGAATTTCCAAGTCTTAGAGACATGCAGGTATCAGTGTGGAGTATTTCAAGTTTCTTGGTCAGCCCATAAAATATGCTGCATTTTCATTTTTTGCTTTAATAGGCTTGTCATTACAATGCCCAGAAAAACACTGCCAATAGAGGCATAATACATGAGCTTCCAAAAGACCCAGAGAGAGAGCCAGGTTACACACTTTGAAAGACTAATTACAAGAAAAAGAATACAAAATTAATGAAGAATTCCGAAGATGAGGCTTCATTACATTTCCTGGTAAATCTATGTCCATTGGTGCCTGGCAGAAATGCTTTAGCGGGTCTCTTCAGCTGTCACCGCTCCCCAGAGTTACACTATCCCAGGAGACAGGCATGAATTGGTTTTTGTTTCCAACTATCAATGAAGACATGCCCTGTAGGGATAAGATAAAGCCTCAATTGAGAATCTGAAGAGCAGGTAACTATGTGAAATCTACTCAAGTCAGTAGGTTCAGATAAATTACATTCCAGACAAACAAAATAATGTAACAATATGATTGAGGAACTATTTTAACTATTTTTGACCAAGTTATCAAGGAATGATTAGCCACATATCAGAGGGAAAAACAGTTAACCCAAGTTTCAGAGGTGGATTCTGGAAGCCACACTCTGGAAATTTTGTGCCAGCTACCATCAAATTTCTAGAACGGGTTATGAAACAAATAACTTGTTAAAATGTGAAGAGAGGAGGCATAATTACTAGGTTCCAACACTGATGCTCTAAAAATAGATCATCACCAATTAAATTCATTTCCATTTTTTATTGAAATATGAAACCCAAAGTTCAGGAGAATGAAATTTGGGTTTTAGAAAGCTGTTTGACAGACTCTTTCATGGTTTTGTTTTTGTTTTTAGGTTTTTTTGCACACAAATTGGAGAAATGTAGATGGAATTATAAAACAGTGTAGTAGATTTGTTTGGTTGACTGATAGAGTGAGGTGAATTAGTGCCCAAGTAAAAAGTTGGAAGAATTGCCCATTTTTTCCCCTGCTCTTTTCAGGGATGATGGAGATACAAAGATGAGTAAGTCAGGGCTCCTGCATTTAAAAGTTAAACAGAGGAAAAAGATACACAGTGAGTTATGGTCTTTTTGAAGACAGCTATGTGGTTAGTTATATGGAATGGCAGAAGGATAATCACCGGGACGCGGTGTGGGAGACCTTCATGGTGACAAGTTACAGCCAACTGTAGCAGACTCCCTTCATCTCCCATCACCAAGCAACATGATTTCAGATAGAAATGACATTACTGTTGGGAAGAACACCAGACCAGGGAGACCAAATTTTAGGATCCCTTCAAATGCTGAGGGCCTGAGTTTGCTTACCATCAAATCACAGTGGCCACGCCTGCTCAGAGCTCCAAGCATCTGACCTTACACTGGACAGTGGCTGAGATGGATAATGGGGTCAGCTCCATTGGAAATCAAAACTACACTAAGATGGAAGGAAAGGAAATGAACACTTGTTACCCTCATCAGATTATTGGGTTCTTCATAAAAGGAAAAGTGTTTGGCTAATCAAAAAATTATAAGCTAAATAAATAAATCAAAATTAGAAGCTGATGGGTACAGGAATGAAGAAGGAAAGCTGTGGTTTGGCAAATAAAAACTGGCAGTATGGGCATGGGGCTGTTCATTCAAAGAGATTGTTTTTGTCTGGGTTGTGCTAAAAACCTCCATACTCTCATTTCAAGCCTTTTCCAAGCCACTGAAAAGACTGGTCCTGTTTTTCCTAAAGAACAATGTGAGTTATTGTTTAACATTGATAAGAAATATTTCAGTAATGCCACCTCAGGGTTTGGAACCAACCTGGATGACACACAGCTTAAGTCTGAAAATTTCTGTGCAGAGCATAGTTCAAAATGAAATATTAAGCCACTGAATCATTGAAGTACCCGGAAACAGTTCACACTGGATCAGGAAGAATTTATTAGAAAAACACATCACAGTTACCCAGCACAGGAGCCTGTAGTTAGTTTCCTGTGCACAGTAGTCACCGGCAGAGTTCTAGTAGATTCTCTCACTGGACGTGTCCTGGCCTCAATTCCAACTGGGAATCTCCTCCCCACCCCAAAGTCACTGCAAACGCAAGGAGAACGCCACACATCCTCAAAGTTCTTTATAAATGTGACTCCCTTGGGGCTTACCCTTTCTCACACTGGCACTCTCCTCTGAGGACAAAAACTGGACATGTGGTATGAATGAAGCCCTTTTCATGGGGCCAGCTCCTAATTACGCTCAGCCTTTCTCCAGCGTTCCCAGCGTCAAAGCCCAGCAAGCACAATTAACTCATGTTGCAGGGCTCTGGATAATGCTGGTCATTTAATGTGGCTGAATATCACAGCCAGGGCCTTCCTGTTTCCAAACCAGTCAATAGAGTTGTGGGGCCTTGAGTGTGTTTCACAGCCTCCTGCCATCCCCATGGAAAACAAAGGAGAGTTGGATGTTTGTGCCCGGAATACTTAGCATGAGATGCTAAAGTCTAGCCGCTTGCTCTGCACGGGGATGGAAGGTTTATACTTTGACAAATTAGGGTCCAACTCAGTTTGCTAGGCAGCACCATGCCTTTGCATTCACTGGTCGCAACGTGACTAGAAGGCTCTTTAGTAACGAAATATTATCTATTCTCCTGCATAAACACCCAGACATCCTGATTCAGTTCCTTCAGAAACTTAAAAATATTTATCGAATTTAACCATCCATTTTGCACTCTGGCATTTCATGTTTTATTTGTAAAACCACCATGTTCTTTAAAATTTAATGAAACAATATTAAATAAATCATCCAGAAGCAGCGTAATAAAATACCAGTACATCGAGGCTGTGATTCTGAGTTCAGGATAATAAGTAATATATAAATCCTGCCTTCTTTCTATTCAAAGAACAAACTGCCCTGCTAATCTGCACATGTGAAAACCCAGCTGGGATGGGCCTCAGCCCTCTGGCTGCTGTAATAGGAAGGGAGCACAGATTTGTATGTAGACAGCCTCTTCATTTTGTCCATAATAGCTGGCAGTCAGATTATTCCCACATTTGGGTTGAAAAGGAAATGCTATGAATAGTAAAAGTGCCTGGAACCAATGGACAAGAGGAATGCTCCAGAAGCAAATGTCCAACCTAGTCTACTCTCCTCCCCTTCCGCCCTGGCCTTCGCTGGTAAGCAGCACTATCCCAAATGTCTCAGGCATGTAAAGATGATCTCTGGGTTTTTACCTAGTCACGTCCAACAATACACAGAATTTCAACTTGGCTGATTTGCCCCACTCCATTTCCATTCCACACTCCTGCCCTTTTGTTCCGTTTGACTCATTTTTCCTACCAACTTCTAGTTAAGCAAGAAACATCATTAAATCAGTTTGTATGCCTTTTGGAACAAGATGGAGAATATATAGATAGATGGATAGATACATAGATAGACATAGGCAGGCAGAT
>PVJX010013174.1:0-48117 GCA_004027295.1 Dolichotis patagonum
CACAACGATTGTATTAGTTAGCTATTGTTGTGTAACAAATTATTGTTTAAAGTTTAGCTGCTTAGGACAATAAATATTTATAATCTCACAGTGTCTGTGGGTTAGGATTCTGGGCTGAGCTGATTTTCTCACAAGTTACAGCCACTGTGTCGGCCAGGTCTGTGGTCTCCTCTAAAGGCCTGATCAGCTCCCCTCCCAGAGTGCCCCGCACAGCTGTTGGTGGGATTTGGCTCCCTTGCTGTGATGATCAGGTCTCCCATCCCCCTAGGGCAGTATACGCCACGTCATGGCAGCTGGTTTCCCTTAGAATGATCAAGAGAGGGTAAGTGAGATGGAAATCAGTCTTTCCGCAAGATCCTATTCCTTTGGACATATTCTGTATTTAGAAGCAAGTCACTGAGGTCCACACCACCCCTCCAGGGGAGGGGACCACAGACATACAAATGCCAGGACATGGACATGCTGAGGTTGTAGGAAAATGGGAATGCACAGAGGCAAAGGAAAACAATCCACAAAAAGTAGCTAGCGGTGGCAGGAGGGTCAGCAGAAGCAGGCGTGTTGGCCCCACAGAGGAGTTTGACCTCATTCCAAAGGGCGCTGTCAAGACCAGGGCAGGTGGCAGGGTCATCTTTGCACCTTATGAACAGTTCCATCTGCTGAGTCACAGAGTAGTAGAGATGTAAAGAAAGCTATCTGGAAAAAAAATAGCTAAAAGAGAGAAATATTATTGTCTTTGGTTGGAGGCTAGGCTTCGGGAGTGCAGGGACAGGAGATGGTCACTTTCATTATGAGCTGATCTACATAAATTGTTAGTGTTTTTTTAAGCCAGGTATAAAATTACAATCTTTTCAAGCATTTTTTAATATAAAAAACAGAAAATAAAAGGAAGAAGCCAAGGAAAGGAAATGAATTTAGCAATGATGTGATATAAATGGCAGAGCAGATGCAGTGGTTGATTCTATGGGGGGGGGGGTTGAGGGTTGGGGGTGAGTTATTCAATAACCCAGATGTTTCCTTCCGGCCTCTCTGGACTGCTCCTTCTCTCCTTCCTGAAGAGTCTGAGAGTATGGTCTTGCTCCTTTCTGTCTCCTTCCCCGTGGACAGGAGCCTGTCCCTTGAGGTCTTCTATTCCCAAATGGTTCTCATACAAGAACTGGAGGTCCAGCAGGCCCCATGCTGGGTATTGGGGGATCTATCTCTAAACATCACCATCCCTGTCCTCACAAAACTCGTATGTAGGAAGGGGAGACAGAAAAAGGGCATCTAGTTCAGTCTAGAGAACGTCAAAGAAGGCTTCCTGGGGACACTTTCAGAGAGGGAGATCACACCCAGGGAGATTTGCATGACAGCTGTGACAACTGTAAATAATTCAGTATTGCTGAGCCGTAAGGGCAAGGTAGTGGGACAGCAAGAAAGGTGCTGGGACCAAACAGTGAGGAACCTTTGGTGCCGGGGTTAAGGATGGCAATAGGCAAAGACAAAGAGCCTAGAAAGACTACACAGCAAGTGACATAACTATATTTGTTATCGGGAAAATCACACAGGACAGCAAAACCATTGAGTGCATGAAGAAGGGACAACCCCTCTCGGCTCCAACATCACCATGTCCTCATCCATCCTGGCCCGGACAGCACAGAGATGCATCTCCCTGTTGAAATCACTCTCTGGGCACTGCGCCCTGATTGTTGCCTCCGAAACCCGCAGCCTAGGAGTTTCAAGTAGCAGGATTTTTATCTGACCACAGCTTCGGTCTGTCAACAGTTTTAGCAAAATCCCCCTCTACCTCCACTGGCAGTTTAGAGACAACATTTTTGAAATGGTCTGTGGATAAAGGATATTGTTGCTCGGGAAAATGTGTGACGCTCCAGCCAGGAGGAGACAAGAGAGGGCTGAACCCGTGCCAAGGGACACTGTCTAGAAAAGGAAGGTCAAACAGCCCACGAGAATTCTCTCTCTCTCTCTCTCTCTCTGTCTCTCTCTCTCTCTCGCTCTCTCTCTTTCTTTCTTCCTTATTTTTTTTGAAAGTCTTGCTCTTTCTATTTCTACATGGGCATCAGCTTTTCCCCCCCATGCCCTTTGGGAAGAGATTAAATGGTGCTCCTTAGGGACATTATGTACTTCACCCAAACTCCCCAGTCTGCACACCTGAAGGGAACCAGCGCAAGAAAGGACTGAGGTTGCTCACAGAGCAGAGCATAGACCACAGAAGGATCCTGTGGCTTCCCAACACTCCCCCCATCCCATCTTCCTGGCATTCTTGCGTCTCAGCAGATGAAAGCCTGCCTGGCACATAGTTGATGTTTAATAAATGTTCTGTGAATGAATAAGTCTCTTGCACACAATGTTACATCTGCATGTAAACAGATATCTCAGGAGAAAACTGTACTTCTTATCCCCATTTTTACCATCTCAAGGAACCACTGCAGAGATGAGTGAGCTTCCGGGAAAACCTAAGAATGCCACCTCCCTCAGCCTGGGTGTCACCATGGAAAGGTTTCCTCCAAATGAGAATGGATGTGGATGAATGCCATCAGGACCACTGTCTCTAAGAAAGGCCTGTCCCGGACCCCCAGCACAGGAAGTCTGTGGCTGTGGTCTTGGGGAAGAAAACATGGAGCCCCTCGCAAGCACTGCTGGAAGCTTCTTTGTGCTGCTAACAACTCACACTTTCCGGGCAAACATCAGCCAAAGAATGAAGCATCACATGCTGCGTTCAGAGCTATTAGCAGCAACTCAGGTTTTTCTACAAGTGCAATTGACAATAAAGTGTTACTTCCCATCATTCTGGAGACTACATTTCCAGCAAGCAAGTTGCATCACAGGTCCAGTGAGCTTGTTTACAGTTCAGAAAAACAAAGGCTTCTCACCAAAGCACCACTTAACTCCAGGCCACCAACACAACATCTCACAAGCTATGTAGTCATCACCGGCCTCATGGTAAAAGGTTATGTTCCGGGAAATTGGAGAAAATCTTTGTAGTTAGAACATTAAACATCTCAGAACCTCTTGTCCCTTCTCGGTAAACACTGAGAAGAACTGGAATGATAGACACACCAAATGAGTAGATTTAAACTCTGAGTGAGGTAGCTGGGCGTTCTCTTCCTTATTGTTCTCCAGAGGCTAATTTCAACAGAGCATTTAAAATTCTCATTTACATTTTTCTCAGCTCAATAAAAAAATTAGATATCAGATTTCCATGTACCTCTGTAAAGTAGAGATCATCTGTTTGTTTTTTTCCAAACAAATATGATGGACTATCACAAGTCCTCCCTTTAAGAAAATTATAGTAACAGAAATCAAAACACACACACACACACACACACACACACACTTACTTTGCTGACACAGCTGTCCACCTGTTCCCTGGCCAGGGGTCCACCCCATAGCCAAGCAAGTCTAGGGGACATTACTCATCAGACAGTTGAAGCTCTCCGTCAGTGACAGCTACTGTGTACAGGATGACCCATGACTTGGTATTTAAGGTGAAAGAAAGGAATGTAAAACTGGTGCCCATTCTCTGTCTTAGTGTTCTGTCTTCCTTAAGTCACCATCTTTAGGGGAATCAAAGACTGATGCAGGGGCTGGGTATGTTGGCACATGCCTATAATCTCAGTTACTCAGGAGGCTGAGGCAGGACGATCACAAATTTGAAGCTTCAAAATTTTCAAACGTGCTAAAGGTGTGATTCAGCCGTAGAACCTGCCTAGAATTTATACCATCCTGGTTTGATCCCTGGTATTGCAAAAAAAATTTAATAAGCGTGATCCAGGGAGGAGGTGCCCCCTAAAGTCAGCCAGCCTAAACAGTCAAAAATACTGTCTTCGGTGCTGATGAAATAGGCCGAGATGTGCACTTCTGCAAGGCAAAGTTCAACTCAAGGTTTATGACGTGACAAAGTCCATTATTAAAATGTGCTTGTTTGAAACCACTAAGCACAAACATAGGTGTATAAACTTTTCAAACGTCAACACGTTATCCATTGTAAATTCACTTTTAAACAATTGAGAACACAAATGAATTAGACTAGAGTTTTCAAAAACATTACGTTGCATTAAAAAGCTTTTCATCTAAAATTTTACTGAAATATAACACACAGGAGCTGAGGGTGTTGCTCAGTGGTAGGGCATGGTTCAATTCTAGGGAAGCAGGGGAAAAAGGACAAAGAGAGATGGGGAGGGGGGAGAGAGAGAAAAAGAGAGATTATGCACAGAAAATTGTACCTACTATGGTGTTACTGCGGTTCTGTGAGCTCTTTCCAGGGATACTTTCCATGTTCTTGCTGTTCAAAACAAAGAACTGGACCAGGCCAGCAAAAAAGGTAGCAAGGTTTTACATTTATTAAAGGTAGGAAAAGAAATCCACTCTGCAGAGTAAGAAACCTCACAGTGGCCATGAGGTTAATGGCTGACACCCTTTGGACACTCCCCCTCCCCTCCTGGCCCCCAATCTTCAGGCTGACGTCAGCTCTAGCCATCCCAGCAAAACCTGCTTGATTTCACACCACAAGAACTGAAGATAGTGCTTTCTGGTTGCTCCCAGGTAGAGGACTGGGGAACTGTTTTTTGCAGTGTGTGTCTTGGCTCTGATTGACAGGTCACGCCCACTTGCTCAGCTGGTTGGCCGTGCCCTAATCTCCTGTCTCAATCAACTGTACAGATATATAAATTTTCACCACATGAACATACACAAATCAACAAAAAGAATGTCATCAGTACTCAAAACCTTTTCAGATCCCCTTCCGGTAATTACCTTCCCAAGGGTGCTTGCAGTCCTGACCTGAATCATTCATTATAGAACAGTATAGATTATGGTTTTGGCTGCCTTCAAATTTTACGTAAATGGAATCACATACTATTTCCTCCTTAGTTTGCCTTCGATTCATTGGTATGTGTATAAAATATGTCCATATGTTGTACACAGTTGTACTCTGTCTACTCATGTGGTTGTTTAGCTTTCCATTGGGGGAATATACTGCAATCTATCCCATCTACCATACAGGGGCACTTGAGTTGTTTCCAGTTTTACAGGATGTTGAACAACGCTGCCCTGAGCATTCTTGGGGAAGATATGCATGCATTTCTGTATGTCTACTCTCAGGAGGGGAATAACTGGCTTCCTATTCCTATATCTCTGCAGTGTATTTCATATCTATGGATGATTAAGAGTGTAAGACTAATTTTGTCATCAAGACACAGAAACAAGAGTCTGTCAGACCCATGTTTAGTTATTAATTTTAATTGTATGAGTTTTATTGTATTAAACAATGAGCAATTAACAGGAAAAAAATCACAAAAACAAAGCATTGCGTTTTTAATATTTATTGTTTATTTTAAAAATTAACATTTTCAACATCGACTGGTTTTGGTATACAAAGTCTAAAAAAGAACATCACAAATAAATTCCTATATGAACTACATTGAAAACACCAACAGCACTCTATAAAAACACGATCTTTACTTCAATTATCACACCTAAGGCAGTCTGCACACATGACAATAGTGCATTGTTTACACTGACAGCACATGCTTTTGCTTTCCTGGCCTTTTTGTAAGACATACTTGACATGTCAGTGGTCTTACTACTTTGTCAGGAGGGTCTTATACAATACAGTGTGAAGTTCACAGGAACATAAAATATCAATAAAATAAATTATTAAATTCTTGCTTTTGGACAGGGTCTCTCTATGTAGTTCAGGCTGGCCTTGAACTCACTATGTAGCCCAGAGTGGTCTTGAGCTCATGGTGATCCTCCTGCCTCCATCTCACAAGTGCTGGGATTAAAGGCATCAAATTATTAAATTCTTAATATGTATTGTGCGTTTAGAATAGACATCAACATTTTCACACCAGCTGAGCACTTGCTTACAAAACCTAAAAGATAACATCAGAAGTAAATTCCCATATGAACTACAATGAAAATATCAATAGAACTCTACCACTAAAATATGCTTTGCTTCAATTGACACCCAAGGCAGTCTTCATACATGAAAACTGCATGTTCCATACACAAGTATCGCCTACATTGACAGCATGTATGTTTTGTCTTCCTGTACTTTCTTGTAGGGCACAGTTGACATCTTTTTTTTGTTTACCAGTTGTTGTAGCAGGTCTTTGTGATACTGCCCCTGCCTGTTTACCTGTCAGTTAACTAGTGTGCTCCAGAATTTTTTTTCCATAGTTCTCTGGGCAGTAACAGTTTAGTTTTTCTCTGCTGTAAATGATCTCTTCTGAGTTCCACTACCAATTCTCTAAGAAAATTTCTCCGTAATATTTTGCACTTGTTATTTTCTTTGTAAACTGTCAAACTATTTATACCATACATTTAGGTTTGAGTAAAACATAACCATTGGCCAACGCTTTGCGTTTCAAGTGACATCATAGCTGCTATATAACTCATCAAAAAACATCTATTCCACTTTCAGTTTTGTTGTTGAAAGCTTCCATCTCAGGCTTCTGTTTTGTTGAGGTTTCCCTGTAAATGTTTCTATCATTGTGAAATGTTGACATCAGCAATACTAGTTTGTTTTTCTTTGCCATATATGAAGCCAATGTAATATCTTTCTGAAATCTAAAGATTGTACTATACACTTCTCTGTTTTGAAATTGCAACATTCCATTTGAAATGTCTGCTTTATTCCTGTGTACAGTTTCTGTGCTGGTCAACTTGTGCTCTGCTAGCAAATGTGACATCAATTGGAAACTGAAATAAACCAATTTTTTTAAAACCAATTGTTGATGGTCACATTCTGATTAGTTTGGGAGAGGACAACAACAAGTCTGTTCACAACATCATTTGAATTATTACTATACAAAGAAGATTCCAATGGCTGAATTCTAGGATGTCTAAATTAAATGCATAATAAGTCTTTGCATCCACAAGGGCATAAATTTGATTCGGCCCGCGGATCAGTCCGTGGGTCTCACCTGGAGAGGGAACGGGGTGGGGGGCAGGGCAAGAGGAAAGAGAGACGGAGACAAGTTGAGCAGTTCCAATCAAGTCTCGTTTATTGAGGAAGTGAAAATGGTTTATATAGGGTGAGGGCAGGAAATTGTCGTCATCAGGCGAGATGTTGTGGAGAGACCGGATAGGTCGCAGTCATGTCTGGCCAGGCAGAGAGGATCATGGGTAATGTAGACAGACACACCAAATGCCCACAGGAGGGCGGGATGGGGTGGCAGCAGTGAGGCTATCACGCCGCTCCCTACATAAATTTTTGTCATATTTTGATTCATTGCTTTTTCATAAGTCTTTTGCATTCCTATGATCATCATAAGAAATCCGTGCTAAGTACAGCACACCTATAAATACTTTTGGTTTAGCTAGTGAGATGTCATAATAAATACATTATTTAATATGGCGATGGGTGCATACAGAATATTTTGTTTGCATTTCAGCCTATGTGAAATTCACAGCATCTTGTGGCATTCTATTGCAATTTCCAACATTGAATGGCAGTGCTATCCAGTATGTTTCACCCCTGCCAAGACCTTCACTATATTTTCAGACCTACTTCTAACATTGCAGTGCTGCACTTGGTTGTGTGCCCATTTCTTAATATTTTGACTAGTCAAATAGGTACCCAGATTGCTATTTTCCTCACCATCTGAGTCATGGAGGTCTGTATGCCCTGTGTTTTTATCTTAATTCTTGCTCTATTTCACTGTCAGAGGAACTTTGGCTCACATGGCCAATATCAAAGTCATCATCATCATCATCTACTCACACCACTCTTCTGACATGAAAACACGTAATTTTACCATAATGGATCACCTTTATCGTCCATGCATGAGTAATCTGATGATTCACTCTTGACTTCCCCCAAAACTTGCAAATATGGTTCTTCATGTGTCATTGTATGGAATTGGACTACTTTAACCAGAAAAATCAAAAGTAAACTTCATTTTTAACAAATCTTGGAGTGGTGTGGGTTTATCAGACTCTCTGTGATGCTTGGGTAAACCTACACAAAACTAGTTAGCTGGAGCACAAAAGTGTGACCAAATCCTATTTTGCCACTTTTGCACACATGCACACTCCTTAGCATTCATCATACCACATGGGTAAACACACAGATTGCTTCCTGCACCCCTCAGGGAAAGATACTAAGACCACAACTGGCTACTATAATGCTAAAGTACAAGTTTACAGTAGAAATGTAAGGGATGGACCCAAGTTTATCCCCCTAGTTAAGTTCACCAACTCAAAGACAGATCTTTCGCAGTTGCCTGACATTTACATGCAAAATTCCTATTCCCACTGAAAAAAGCAGATAAGCTCTGAAATAAATAAGTTAGGCTGTGCCTTTCTACTCAAGCTACACTTTTCAAACTAGACAGATGTTTCCTTGTTCAGGAGTTTACCTAATTACACAGAGATACAAGGCTACACCTGCGATTTTTTTTTTTCACATGTCTCAGCACTTTTTATCCTCAACCTTTCTGCGAAATAGGGAGAGGTATCCAAGATTGCAGCTCTGGGCTGGGACTGAAACTCAGCTCTGGGATGACTTAGTCCCTGGTTAAAGAATAACTCACAGAACAGATAAATTGTGTAGACTTTGTTTGGATCCCAATCTGAATAATACAAAATGAGAAAATGGAGAAATCTAAGAGTTGCATGGTTGTTGAATATTATGGAGTATCTTTTTAGAGATGATAATTATGTTTGTGTTTTTAAAACAGTTATCTTTTAAATACTGAAGTATTTACAAATTAAATAATAGACTGTCCAGAATCTACTTTAAAATAGAAGTTTTTGTTTTGTTGTTCTTTTATTTTTTGCCTTTGGATTTCTGTATTGTTGCTACCATTTTTCTGTTTTGTTTGGTTGTTTTCCTTTTTGTTTCTTCTCTTTAAATAAAATTTTTAAAAAAAGAAAAAAATTAATTTTATGCAATCGTTACATATTTAAGAAGTTAGCCCTTTGTCATATGATTTGCATTAGTCTTTTTCACATGTCTCAGGGCTTTTTAGTTTTAATAAAATAAAATTAGTTTATTTTTTTAGTTTTTAGTTTTTTTTTCTTACCTGGGGGGGGGGAGAAGAGATAGGAAAGTTTAGGTTAAAAAAATGGGTATTTGTTGATAATTGTTGCAGCCGGATGGTGAGTACGTGGGGTTCACTATAAACTCTTATCTTATGTATATCTGAAAATTCCCATTTAACCGGGCATGGTAACACACTCCTGTAATCACAGCACTTGGGAGGCTGGGGCAAGAGAATCGTTGCAAGTTCAAGACCAGCATGGGCTACAAAGTGTGCCCAAGGCCAGCCTGAACTGCATAGCAAGACGAGAGAGAGAGAGAGAGAGAGAGAGAGAGAGAGAGAGATCCCATTTAACGAAAAAAGGACGGGGGGGGCTCACTTGGTAAGTATTCATTTATCGGGACCCCTGACAGCAGGTTTGGGTAACAGGTCTCTCTCACTAATAAATTCTGTGACTTCTGCACACATGCACACTCCCTGCCATTCATCATACCCAGTGGGTAAACAGGTAGATGGTAAGCGCCCTAGTGTCTTGGCTCACTGTCCCTTAAACTGTGGCGTTTGGCTGAGATTTCCTGGGGTGGAAAGAAGCCCTAGGACTGTGGACCTGTAGAAGTGAAAGGCACTGAAAAAGACAAAGAATTCAACAGTCAAAGTGCCGCAAACTTTAATCTTAGCTCTGACACTTGCCTGTGACACTGAACAGTGTCCTATCTACCCAGCTACACACACACACACACACATATATATATATATATATATATATATATATATATATATATATATTTTTTTTTTTTTTAAGACAAGAGTGTTGCTCTGTAGCTCAGGCTGGCCTCAAACCCACAGCCATCCTCCTGCCTCAGTCTCCTGCGCACTGGAATTACGGTCGAGCGCTGCCATACTTCGCGGTCTTTATCTATAAAAATGACATTTGTCTCGTCGATGGGAAAACTAAAAGATGTAAAGGGTCTGGCACGGTGGATAGTAAATATTACTATTCCTTCTTAATTTCCCAATTTTGCCCATACTAGGAGGACCTGGCAACCTTCCACCTGGGTCATCCAAAGCGCGTATCAGCCAGAGACCCAGGCGGCCAGGTGCGCGCACAGCGCCCTCGCGCGCCCAGCCGGGGAACCGCCGCAGGAGTCGCCCCGCCCACCAGCGACCGCGGCTGCGCGAAGAAACCCGCCCCGAAGTTTGTTGTCTTCTGCGTCCCAGACGCTGGTAGCCGCGGCGGGACCGGTCGCGGCGCCACCATGGCGTTGCGACAGGCGCTGGGCCGCGGCCTGCACCTGGGTCGAACGCTTCTGCTGCGCTTCACGGCCAAGCCCGGCGCGGCCTACGCCTGGGGACGGCCTGGCCCGGCGGTGGGCTGGGGTCGTGGAGAGCGCCCGGGCCGAGCCTCGGTGCTCGTCGGACAGGCGCGAGGACTCGGGCTCCGGCTCCCCGAGCGCTACCGCTTCTTCCGCCAGTCGGTGGCAGGGCTGGCGGCGCGACTCCAACGCCAGTTCGTGGCGCGGGCCCGGGGCGGCGCAGGCCCCTGCGGCCGAGCGGTCTTTCTGGCCTTTGGGCTGGGGCTGGGGCTCATCGAGGAGAAGCAGGCGGAGAGCAGGCGGGCGGCCTCTGCGTGCCGCGACATCCAGGTGCGCGCAGGAGGGGGGTCGGGGCAGTGAGTGGGCGTGTCTTGAGGTGGGTGTGGCTAGGTGCATGAACGGATTGGTGGGCGGCCCTGAGCCTTGGTTGGCTGGGCTATGTTGGGGGCGGACTCTAAAGATGGGGCGGAACCGGGGGGGAGGGCAGGTGTGGCCACCCGCGGAGGTCGGAGGACTTGGGGGCGGGTCTGTAAGCCAGCCCTGAATTTGGGATATGGCCGGATTGGGAGTGCGGGCGTGGGGGGCCGGTCAGTGTACCCGGCAGGACTAAATGAGTGGGTGGATCTTGGTTGGGAATGAGAAAGTGGTCCTGGAGAGGGGTGGAGCTTTGAACAGATGGCGGTTGCAGGTGGGTGGGAGGAGGTTAAAGTCCTTGAAAATAACCAGTTGAGATTGACTTATTTCGGCTTTACCGATGGTTTGATATGAGACCATCAACTCCCATTTTCTTAACTGTTTCCTTTCTTCAAACAGCATGTTTTGGAAAATGTGCTGCTACTTCCAGCACCAGTTGCGTCATGCCAAATGGCTTTGTGTAAATTTTCTGAAAAGTTAATGACAGCGGTCAACTCTTACTCCTTGAGGTAGCTGTTACCCCTAATTTGTAGAGGAGAGCATGTACAGAGAGGTGAACTGACATGCTCAGACTTTACTAATAAAGGTGGTGCCTGAAATCTATGCCCTCAACCACTGATCCAGGCTTATCAGGCTAGCCAAATGTTTAGTCAGTGACTGCTGAAACTGCAATAAAAAACTACCAACAGCAAGAAAACAGCAGACCTAACGTTTTAATTAACTTCCGTAGAGTTATCACTGGCGACTGGGTACTTAGGGGCTCCCTGGCTTTTTAGATGTTTAAATTGCTTATTCGTTCCACCAAACTCCAATAGTCAGTTTCTCCTGACAAACAGAACCAGTAGGGTGTGTATTTTTAGAGAGAGGGATTTATTTTAAGAACTTGGCTCACTATAGGCTGGCAAGTCTAAAATCTGGAAGGCAGGCCAACAGGGCAGGCTGCAGACTCGGGACCAGAGCCACACTACAAGGCGAGTCTGATGGCTGTGGCTGCCAGAATTCCACCCTCTTCTGAGACGTCAGTGTTTCCCCGGAACCACTTCCTTGAGTAAATGCAGCCCTGCATTTCACAGTAAGGGCAGAGGGGGAAGAGGAGGTAGTGAGACACCCAAGGACACAACAGGCTAAGGACCAAGCAGCCTCCATGTTTCCTGGTTCCCAGCCCAAGTCTTGCTTGTCTTCAGCAGAGTATCTCACATTTGAGCTCTTCCCAATTTGGACAGACGGGTGAAGTCTAGCCTGGTGGCCAGCCCCTCTTCCTGTCTCTTGCTGCCACTTAGGCAACAGAAACTAAGAGTGAGAAATTTTTAATAGATCCTACTTAAAACGAAGGAGATTTTTTTTCTTTTTACTAAAATTAATTCACCTAAGTTTACCCTGGACATGCCCTTTTTCTCACACTTTTATCCTCCTGTATCTTGAAATTTTTATTTACTCATTAATTTTACATTGAAAAATCAGGCATTTGACTTCCCTTCTCTTGATTTTGTTTGTTTTGTTTTGTTTTGTTTTGTTTGGTACTGGGATCAAACTCACCACCTCAGGCTTGGCAGACAGGCACTTATGCCCATGAACTAAATCCCCGGCCTTGACTTCTTTTGAACAAAATCACCAGATCTGATTATTCTGGTAGTACCAAAATACCATTTTGTGTCAGACTGGAATAAAATCATAGCTGTTCTCTATTCCTAGATGGAGGCATGTTTAAAAAGAAACAAATAAGCACAAACAGAACAAATTCAGACTGAGATTAGCTCAGTGGTAGAGTGCTTGCCTAGCATACTCAAGACCCTAGGTTTGATCTTAGCATCAAAAAAGAAAGAAAGAAAGAAATCAAATCCAGTCATAAGTGGGTGGTAACATAAAATGGAAAATAATTTAGCAGTTTCTTACAGCACTATGCATTTAACATACTACTCTTTCCTTGCAGTCATGAACATTACCCAAAGACATTAAAACCATGTTTATACAAAAATCTATACACAAGTACCTGCTATGGAGAACAATAAGGTGATTCCTCAAAAAATTAAAAACAAAATTACTGTATCCAGAAATTCTTCTGAGTGTATACCCAAAATAATTAACAGTGGGGAAATTAACAGATATTTATATGGCCATGTTCATAGCAGCTTTATTTACAATAATCAGGAGATGAAAGTGGTCTGGGTGTCCATGACTAGAAAACAGGTAAACAACATATATATTTGTACACAGTAAAATGTTATAATTCTTCCTTAAAAAGGAAGAAAATTCTGATGTGTGCAGTGACAAGGGCAAACCTTGAAGACAAATGATGTAAGGTTTCACTCATAAGAGGTTCCCAGAATAGATTCAGAGACAGAAAGTACAACAGTGGCTCCAGGGAGGGAGGGACGGAGGGAGAGAGAGGATGGAGGGTGACTGTTTCATGGGCACTGAGTTTTAGTTCTGTGAGATGAGAACAAGGTGTGGAGGTGGATGGAGATGGCTGCACACGTGTGGATGAGCTTGGTGCTGCCCAACAGTAAAGTTAAGGATGAGTAACGTGGTGTGGTGGTCAGCTTTCTGTCACTGGATGAAAATACTTGATAAAGGTAGCTTGGAGGAGAAAGGGTGGTTTGGGCTCATGGTGTGAAGCTTTCAGTCCATAGTCGCTCAGTTCCCTTGCGTCTGGCCCTGCAGTGAGGCTAAGCAGCATAGCAGGGGGCACATGCAGCACAGCTGCTCCCTCCTGGCAGGCAGGAGAGAGCCAGGGACAGGATATAGTCCTCAAGGGCACAGTGCTCAGGAGACTGAGGCAGGAGGATCACCATGAGTTCAAAGCCAGCCTGAACTACATAGTGAGACCCTTTCTCAAAAACAAAACAAAAATAAATAAAAACTGCCTTATTCTCAAAATCATGGTTGAAGCAGGGTTACTCTATAAAATTTTGCTTCTTCTCCATGGAATTTATAAAATTTATTGGCTGCCAGGTGTCATGGTATATTTGGGAGGCTAAAGTGGGATTGCCATGAGCTTAAGGCCATGCTAGACTACATAGTGAGTTCAAGGCAAATCTGAACCACGTAGCGAGACCGTGTATCAAAAAAGAAAAACAAACAAATAAACAAGAAAATCCAACTTATTGGCAAGGGAAGATGGGAAGATTAAACTTTTTTCTTTTCTTTTTTTTTTTTTTTTGAGACAAGGTCTTGCTGTGTAATTGAAACTGGCCTCAAACTCACGGCCGTCCTGCCTCAGCCTCCCAAGTGCTGGGATTACAGCTGTGTGCCACCACACCTGGTTTAGACTTTCATTTTGATTATACAGTTCAGAGTGACAGTGCCAGGTACAGCTACTAAGTGCTTTAGGAATTCTCCAGATGACCTATGGGCTGGGTTGTCACAGTGGCCACTGGCAGAGGAAGGCACTTGAGTTGGGCTTGATGGGAGAATAGAGATGTCCAGGCAGAGCAAGACTGAGGGTGTAAGGGATGCAGGGGTTGGGATGGTGTGAGCAGGAGTCCGGAGAGAAGTGGCTGAAAGCTGGGTACTGATATGCACAGCCTAGCCTGGCAGAGCTCCAAGACAAGGCACGATTGTCTCTTGGTATCCACAGGATATTGGTTCCAGGACCTCCCTCAGATGCCAAAAGCCATGGATGCTCAAGTTCCTTATAAAAGATGGCATAGCATTTGCATAGAAGCTGCCCATATCCCCCTGTAAACCATCTCTAGGTTACTTATAATGCCCAATGTAACATAAATGCCATGCAAATAGTTGTCATAGTGCATTGCTTATGGGCTAATGACAAGCAAACATGTACATGTTCGGTAGAGTTGCAACTTTTTTTTCAAATATTTCCCATCCACAGTTGCTGAATCATAGATTTAGAGCCTGCAGATACAGGGAACTGACAGTATGGGGAGGGGGGCAGTTGGGAATAGGAGAGATACACAAAAGCAGTGTGGGGTGAACTGGCCCTGAAGCAGTGAAGGGACTATGTGATCGCAGAGAAGTCTAGCGATGAGTGCCCTGTGGGCACTGCCGTGGTAAGTACCAAATGCCCCTAGCACTTGTGGGTGGCTGACCAGGTATTTGGAAAGGAAGAGCTCACCAGATCAGACTATTAGAGGACAGAGGTGGAGCCTGGGTGGTGAGAAATGATAGCACCACTGCTACCTGAAGCAGGGAACAGCCTGGAGTTTGGGAAATGGGCCCTCGGTCCCAGCACCCACAACCCATCTGTTCCCGTCAGAAATCTCACATGCACGCTCACCGCCTTTCTGAGCTGTGCTTGCTGTGAAGATAGCACTTAGTGATTCAGCTCATGGCAACTCCTGCCCTCACCCCTCCCTGCCAAGGCCACCTGGGGTCCCTGCTGATCCTGTGGATCTGGATCTGTAGTCAGACAGCCCAGGGTTGCAGGGAGAGCTCGCCCACAAAAGCAGCTGCCAGACCCGGAAGTCACCTGCTTGCTGACTCGCAGTGCTGGGTCAGATGTGCTCTGATCACTGCGCAGCACAGAGTGGGAGAAAGATTATTCCAGATAGAGACAGAGGCAGGGCCTGCACCTGGGCAAGCAGTCAGACCCAACGTGGGTGTCATGACTGACTCTCAGTGCTACCCAGCCTCACTGTATTTCTCTACTCTGCCTTTACCTAGAACCTCCTGGCTCATGGTGGTTTTTGGTTTCTTCCCAGGCCATTTTTACCCAGAAAAACAAGCCAGTTCCTGACCCACTGGACACACGACGCTGGCAGGGCTTCCAGCTAGAGGACTATCTGATAGGACAGTCCCTCGGCAAGGGCTGCAGCGCTGCTGTATATGAAGCCACTGTAGCTGCCTTGCCCCAGCACCTGGAGAAGACAGAAGGCACCAGGCTGCTGCCAGGGAGAGGCCCAGATGTCATCTCACAGGGCAAGGAGGAGCAGACTCCAGGGACCCCTGCCTTTCCCCTCGCCATCAAGATGATGTGGAACATCTCGGTAAGGACTGGGGCTGTCTGCTTGCAATTGTGCATTTCTCCCAAGTGCTCTGCTGAGTGGACCTGGTGGAGTTTTTTTCCTTGGAGTAGATAGAAAAGGACACAGATTCTCCACAGAAAGTATACTCTGGTTAGGCTTCCTCACTCGGTTACATGAGATTCTGAAGCTGTGTGTTTAAATTACATCCACAGCTTATCTGGGGATCAAGCACAAAAGCAGATTTGGATTCAGCAGGTCAGGGGTGGAGCCGAAAGTCTGGATTCTGTCCACCGAGTTCCTAGGTGATGCCAGGCCCACTGGTCTGTGAACCACACTCTGAGGAGCTACGATCAGTCATGTGGCCGTCCTCTCCTTCCCTCCTCTCCTCCCATGACCTACCTCCCTGGAGAAGAAGGGCCAGGCACCTGTCCTCTAAACTCCCCCTCAGCCCCACCCCGCAGTTAAGAGCTTCCTTGTCACCTCCCTGCTGTCAGCTCTTGGAAGGGATATAGGCTTTGGGGCATTGAAGAGCATCTCCCCAACAAAACCAGAGATTTCCATCTGTTTAATGTCTTTACTTTGCCATTACAAGATAGGTTCAGAAAATCCATCAGGATCCAGTGTACTTTTTACTGCCCAGAGCATCCATCCGAGGTTGAGGTGGACAAAGCCATGCAGCTCATGCTGGACACTGCAGTGTAGTCCAGGCTGGCCTCAACTCCCAGTGATCCTCCTGCCTTAGCCTTCCAAGTTCTGGAAGCATGTGCTACCATACCTAGCAAGTTTCTTGTTTTGATTTTGGGTGCAAAGGTAGTTAGACTGTTGTACTCCAAGCTGGGGAGATAGCTAACAAGTCACCAAATCTTAGCCTCTGAAAAATCCTACCCTAGCTTCTGATTTCCTATGGCAGATGTTGTGTTCACAAAAGTAAAAGTAAAAAGGTGATTATTACAGGATCTTCTTGGTATTCATCAGTCTTCGTAGGTTCTGGGAGCTGTAGATAATTAAGGAAGGAAAATCAGGTGCTCATTCTCCTCTTGGGTTTCTGTTTGTTGGGGGGTGGGAAGGCTGCCCTGTGATCCTGCACTGCTTAATCCAGGTGGAGTTTGTCAGCCTCCACCTGTCCACAGAAAGACCTAGTGGTGGTGACCAGGGGCACCCCTGACAGGAAGAAGCACCCTGTTCTCTGACCATCTTGGTTGTCCTTGTGCCCTGGGCACCTTAGCTGCCAAGTCTGAGGTACAGGAAACATCTTCCAAGTTGCCACAGAGGGCACCTCCCTTCTTCCTCCCAGGGGGAACTCGTTTTGTCTTAATCCTTCAGAGATTATCTTATCTTGAAGGTCAAAGCCAGTCCTGGGCAGGAGCTACCTGGTCCAAATCACAGGCAGGGCTTGGAACTTGCCTTCCATCAGGACCTGTGTAACCCTGGCTCCGTCATGCTGTGTTCCAGGCGGGCTCTTCCAGCGAAGCCATCTTCAGCAAGATGAGCCAGGAGCTGGTGCCAGCTAGCAGAGTGGCCTTGGCTGGGGAGTATGGAGCAGTCACGTACAGGTAAGTGCCTGCCAGAGCAAGTGCCTTTGAGAGCAAAATCATCCCCATGCCCCCAGCACCCAGCACAGTGTGTCTGACCAGCCACACAGCAGGCAATATATCCTTCCTGCACACTGGTGTCATGAATCGGTATGTGGACAGCTCATCTTGGTAAGACTGACAGTCACCTTCTCCCAGCTAGTGATACAGAATGCTGATTCACACAGGGGCCGGAGAGGTTCTGCCTGGTTCAGAATGCTGGAAAATAGGGGTCTCTGATTTTTGCAAAGCAATGCACAGGTGCAGTGCTCCCTAGTGATATAATCCTCATAGGAAGGAGCACTCCACTGAGATCTGCAGCACCTCCAGAGATGTATAAAAGGCAAAGTGGTCCATTCCCCAAGAATGTGGCAGCAGAGCACCCCAAGTGTAGGGCAGAGCCCAAGGCACAGGTGCTGGGATGTCGGAGCTCAAGCATGGAGGGAGCCCAGAGGAAGAGGAAGGGCCTCTCGGAAGGCTGTGCCTCGGGAGGGACAGTAGGCGCTGCCTTTAGAAGGATGAACAGCCACTGCCTAGAGGAGGACAAGTTGACACAGCAGAGGGAGGAGCACACGGATGGCAGCTGCATTCCGCGCGTAAATCTATAGGCATCGATGCCTAACAAGAAACCCTTGTGCTCCCTTTAACATTTGAACCCCATGGTGGAGGGGAGTGCTGTAATTCTGCTGATTCATGGAGGGCTGGTTTATAGATCTTAGCCCTGTGAAAAGCAGGAAGGTGGAATTAGAAACTTAGCAACCCTACGTGGAAACCCTTCTGGCCTGGGAGGCTGCAGTGGGACCGAGTCTGCCGGCCAATGGGAGCAGCTGCTGGGGCGGCTTAGAATTGTTATAGACCCCCCCCCCAGCCCCTGAACCGTAGAGAACAGCACACAGTGGAAGCATCGGCTTCCTTTGCACCGGCAGCACTGGCCTTGTATCTGAAATAGTCCCCGTTCCTCCTGTTAGGTGTCGTCATGGTGTTCACTTGTTCACCCCAGCTCTGTCAGTGCCTGTTGAGGTGACTGAGTGGCTGAGGCAGGGTGTGGCTAAAGTGCTGCTGGATCTCAGGAGACACTCTTCCCTGAGACTACTCTAGGGACAGCCCTCCCTAGCTGTTGTTCCTGGATGCAGGGCCTCTAGGATCTGATCCCCTCCCTGCCTCTCCCACCGTGTTTCTTGTGCTTCCTCTTCTGTACGCTGCCCTGCACACACGGAATTCCACAGCCCCTTCCCCAGTGGACCAGGCTGCTCCTGACAGTCTCCTGAACCTGGGTCCCATGCCCCACCCACCTGCCGCAGATCTCCATTGAGACACCCCACGCACCTCTCCAGCACAGCCCCATCTCGGCCTCTGAGCTCCTCGTGACATCTGCTGGGGCCAGGCAGCCTCACTGCAGGTCTGATTCTCCCTCCAGCCCAGTGGCAGGAACCACACTGCACAGAGCAGGAGTCCACGAGGGTGACACAGAAGGAGCACTAGAAGAGCACGTGTGAACTGGGTCCATAGAGCACAAGGGTCAGGGCAGGTGTCTTGCTTTCAGCATCATCTGGCCTCTCTGCTGGGCCCTGCTGTGTTCTCTCTACCCTTAGCATCCTTACTGCCTGTGACCCCTGTGGCTGTCATTGCTGTTGGCCTTTGGCTCGCACTCCTCAGGCTTTCTGTAGCCCAGGAAAGCCCTGGGATGTTCTCCCACCTCAGCTCCATTGCTTCCTCACCACACTGCCAAAGAGAGACTCTGCCTCCCCTGTGTCCTATCCCACTGCCCATCTGTTCTCTAGTGTGCCTGGAGCCACAGTGCCTTTGGTGCAGGTGCCCACCCTTGGTCCAGTCAGCTTTGGTTGAAGGGCAGAGCTGGCACACAGCCCTCAGAGCCACCTGATACAACATACAGCCAGTGTCTTCAGCAGGTTTGTGGGCGTGGTGCTTCCTGCAGGAGAGAGGACAGGACAGCTACTAACTGCATGTGTCCATTTCCACATTCAACAATGATGGTGTGGGAACCTGGAACCACGGAGACAACTTAAGCATAATCCCTGTCCTTAATTAACTTACTCAGTAAGTGTACCTTTGCTACTAGATCGCAAACCCATGAGGACACGACTCTGGCCTGCTGTCTGCCTGGCTCCATAGCATGCTAACACAGTGTTCAGTACCTAGTGTGGTAACAACAGATGTTAGTTGAGTTGAGCCAGTAGTGGTGACTGCCAGTATTTGCTGAGTGCTTTGTCTGCTGACCATGATTCTAGGCACTTGAGGTGTATTACCAGCACTATGCAGTATGCCCCTGACTTATCTCCTTAGCACTTGGCATTAATCCTAGAGAAGATGAGTGACTTGGCCAGGAACTCACAGTGGCAGACCTGGAATTCAAAGCCAGGCTGACTCAAGGTCCCTTGACTGCCATGTTCTGCCACATGGATGAATGGGCTGAAAGATAAAGTAGGGGCATGATCAGTTGGTGAGTCTCCTTAGTAGGTTTTGGTCCCCAGCACCATGTATAATACCCAAAACATAGCAAACTTCAGTAAATATTTGGTAAGTAAATGAGTACAAGTAGGTACTCATTTTCTTTTCCGGTTGATGTCTCTGATGCTAGTCTCATACACCTGTCTCATTTGACTGAATAGAAAATCCAAAGGAGGTCCGAAGCAGCTTGCCCCGCACCCCAACATCATCCGAGTCTTCCGCGCCTTCACCTCCTCAGTGCCACTGCTGCCGGGGGCCCTCACTGACTACCCAGATGTGCTGCCCCCTCGTCTCCACCCCGAAGGCCTAGGCCATGGGCGCACGCTCTTCCTCGTTATGAAGAAGTAAGTGGCAGGGTGTGGCGGGACCTGGGAGCTGCTTTGCCTTCCCGGCAGGACCTCTCCTATTGCTGGAGTGCTTCCCTGGCTTGAGAGGAATAGAGCCAGGCCGCAGGTGTGCACTGCCCTCAACAGCGCTTTCCCATTAGGGTGAGTTTCTCATTAGGGTGAGGGAACAAAACTCCTCTTCCAGAGCACCCTTCCTCACCCCTGGAGCCACCAGTCTCTGCTGCACTAGTGTTTAAGGAAGCAAGTGGCTGCATGGTTATGTTGAACCCTAGACCCTCAGCTCTGACTCCCTAGCTTTGGGATGGGGGTGGGTGGCAACAGAAATGACATGCAGGGGAAAACAAATCCAGAAGCCGCAGGAAGGTGCAGAGGAAAGGATAAGACACTAGGGAGTGAGCTCTGTGATAGTCAGAGGCCCTGTCCCCTCCCAGCTACCCCTGCACCCTGCGCCAGTATCTTCACGTGAGCACTCCGAGCCCCCGCCTGGCCACTGTGATGACGCTGCAGCTGCTGGAAGGCGTGGACCATCTGGTTCAGCAGGGCATTGCGCACAGAGACCTCAAGTCCGACAATATCCTCGTGGAGCTGGACGCAGGTAGGTCCACAGCTCTCCAGGGAGCACGGAGAGCAGATCTGGGCTTTTCATGCTGTCCTGTCATCACGTCTTCCTTTAGCTCTGTACACAGGAGTTCCCCATCCCCACCCTGGGACAGGCGACAGCACTGTAAGGGTTCCTAAGGTCATTGCTGTTGTCCAGTTACAGATCAGGAGCCTTAGAGGTACAGTTTACCTTGACTAAGAAGCGGTAGACTTTATCTCTATAGGAAAAGTGATTTTCAAACAGTGAAAGCTGTCCAGACACTGCCTGTGGAAAGGACTTCGCCGTTACTGGGCGCATTCAAGTAGAGGCCTCTGCCTGGGAATATCATACACATAATGATTTTTTTGTTTTGTTTGGTTTGGTTTGGTTTTTTGAGACGGGGTCTCGCTTTGTAGTTCAGGCTCACCCTGAACTCTCTGTGTAGTCCAGACCTCAAATTCATAGCAATCCTGCCTTGGTCTCCCAAGGCGTGTGCCACCATACCTGGTTTAAATTCTTAAACTAGAGATTTTAAATTAATTCAATGTGTAACTAAATGACTAGAGGAACTGGCTTTGTAAAGGAACTATGTGAGTCCTTTTATAAATAACTACTTTCCGGGGCTCAGCGGCATAAGCGCCTGCCTTTCAAGCATGCTGTCGTGAGTTCAATCCCCAATACCGATTTAAAAAAAAAAAAAAAACTACTTCCTAAATGTTGCTGTTTCTTAGATTAATGGGGCCTTTAAATTCAAAACTAAGACTGCTGGAGTATAAGTACCCATAGACGTCATCTGAGCCGAACACTAGCTCCTTTGGTCTTGGGACAGCTTAGGTTACTAGAAAATTACCGAGGTAGAGCCAGAGTCTTTTATCTCGTCCTTTGCCTGAGGAATTGGCGGGCTTTTCTTCCCCGAGGCACTTCCATGTCACTGGCCCTCCTGTTCTCTCTAGCATGAGGACTCCTCCAGGCCTTGCTGGCCTGCACTCCTGGATCAACAGACCCTGTGAGCCCAGCTCATCCCTGACCTGGTGGTGGTTCCTGTAGGGATCTGGGCAGCCTGCTGGAGGGAGGGAGGGAGTGAGGAGACTGCTTACCTCTGCCCCCTGCTTGGCAGGTGGCTGCCCCTGGCTGGTGATCTCCGATTTTGGCTGCTGCCTGGCTGATGAGAGCATCGGCCTGCAGTTGCCTTTCCCCAGCTGGTACGTGGATCGAGGTGGGAACGGCAGCCTGATGGCTCCTGAGGTGAGTCCCACTGCGCATCCTCCACCACTGACAGAAACACATCTACTGTGTTCTCACAGCATGAAGGAACCGACACGAGGCTTCTTCCCTGCCACTTGGCTTTAACCTGGGTCTCTGAGCTGTTCACGTGTGAGTTTTTCAGACAGCCTCAGCAGGTCCTTCTGGGTCTGAGTCACAACTCACTCAAGCCTCTGGCTCAGGTGACATGAACTGTAGACTTGCCAGCATGCATGTCAGTGTTACCCTCTGCTTCCCGCGCAGGTGTCCACGGCCCATCCTGGCCCCAGAGCAGTGATTGACTACAGCAAGGCCGATGCCTGGGCAGTGGGGACGATCGCCTATGAAATCTTCGGGCTCACCAATCCCTTTTACGGCCAGGGCAGCGCCCACCTGGAAAGCCGCAGTTACCAAGAAGCTCAGCTGCCCGCACTGCCCGAGTCAGTGCCTCTAGAGGTGCGACAGCTGGTGAGGTCACTGCTTCAGCGGGAGGCCAGCAAGGTGAGGCTGCTCCCAGGCTTTGAGGGCACTGTGTGAGGGGAGGCTTCACTCTGTTCACATCCCAGAGCGAAGGTCAGATCTGGGCAAGTGCTACAGTGCTGGGCAGAGCCTCTGTCCTACACAGGGCAAGGCCAGCTCCAGGAGGAAATGGAGTAGAAGTGAGTGTAAGCAAAGTGTATCAGTCACCTTTCTGTTGGCTGGGACAAAATACCTGACATACCGTTGTAAGGAGAAAAGGTTGATTTTCACTCATGGTTTCCAAGGTTTCAGCCCATGGTTAACTGGATCCAAGGCAGAAATACTATGGAAGGGCACAGCGGAGGGAAGCTACTCAATGGATGGCAGCAGGGAGCAGACTTGGACACAGCTAAAGAAAAGATGTACCCTTCAAAGAGATCCCCCAGTGACCCACTTCCTCCAAACAGGCCCCGCCTGCCAACAGCATACTCAGCTGTGCTCAGCAGTGGGTTAATCTGCAGTGAGGCCAGCATCTCAATACTGGTCTCTTGGGGAACGTCTGTATATAAACCACAGCACGGGAATAAGGGAACTGGCCACCAAACCATTAGTCGGAATTCTAACAATCCCACTTCTTGGCTTTGCCAGTTGCTTAGAAAGTTACTCAGAGGGAAAAGGATGCATTTTGGAGGTGTCTAATGGTGATGTAGCATATGGAAACAACTGAGATCTAATCAGACAGACAGATGGGAAAATATCTCCAGAGAGCAGACCTGGCCACTGTGAAATTAACATGAAGGCAAGTCTGTGTAAAGCCCTAATTGGAGTGGCAGGTCTGGTCCAGGTGCTGCTGAGCAGAAGGCACCAAGGCAGGCCTGGCCACAAGCTGCTGTTCTGCGTTCACTGCTGCTCTCACCGCACAGGGCCTGCTGCTGGGTCACGGTGGCTGCTCAGTGGAGGCTTGTAGAGCAGCAACCCCACCCAGTTAGGAAGTGACAACAGAAGGTACCTCGCCCCAGGCAGGGACCAGACAGAGCCATACACAAGAGGCACGTGGCCTTCTCACTGTGGACAGCATCCCAGCCATGCTTTTGCCCCCGTGCACAGCTGCACACGTGGCCAGTACTGGTCAGCTGAGGGGGGTATGAGGAGGGTCAGAGGGTGGGAGAACTGGCTGGGATGATGCATTAACGAAGCAGGGGCTGAGCGCTTGTCCAGCTGTTCTAAGTTTCAGCTTCCTGTTGCAGAGACTGTCTGCCCGCGTGGCTGCAAATGTGCTTCACTTAAGCCTCTGGGGTGAAGACATCCTAGGCCTGAAGCATCTGAAATTAGACGAGATGATCGGCTGGCTCCTCCAGCAGTCAGCTGCTGCACTGCTGGCTGACAGGCTGACAGAGAAGAGCTTCGTGGAAACAAAGCTCAAGATGTTGTTCCTCGCTAACCTGGAGTGCGAGGCGCTCTGCCAGGCGGCCCTCCTCCTCTGCTCGTGGCGGGCAGCCCCATGACGATTGTGCCCAGCTGGCACGTTACTAAACAACTTGGCCACGTCTGTATGCTGATGGCGTGTGAGTGTCGAGGGAGGGGGCGCGTCAGGAGAAGCTGGAGTGGGGGCTGGTCAGCCAGAGAAGGCCTCAGGTTTGGAAAATGGAAAGAAATGAGTCAAAGTTTAACCTGTAGTCACTGACTGCAGCTGTGTGGTATCCATAACCCGCATGGAATTAAGCTGTCCTAGCTGTGAAATCAAGATGCTGGTCTAAACGAGGCATTGGCAAATCCTGGAGAGGGCCAGACAGCACATTAAGTTGTTATAACTAATTGACTCTGTCATCAAAGCACAAAAGCAGCCCAACTCTAAACAAATGAGCATGGGTGTATTCCAGCACAGCTTCATTCATGGACCCTGAAATTTGATTTTCATCTGTCTCCAGATTCATTTTCAACCATGAAGAAGCATAAAAACCACTTTTATCTTGCACTTGGTGACCAGATTGGCCCCTGGCCAGTTTGCCAACCCCTGGTCTAGACAAGTTCACAAGGCCTAACTCTAGAAAAACTAATGCTGAATGATCACTCAGTCTCTTTTATCAGTGCTAAAGATAGTATGAAATGGGCTGGGACTATAGCTCAGCAGCACAGCGCTTGCCTGGCAATATAAGGCCCTGAATTTGATTCCTGGTATCAAAAAAAAAAGTTCTCTGTGTGCAGATCCAAAGGAGCACATTCTCTGCACCAGGAGAAAGTTACACTGGGCACCGCTGCTGACCCCCAGAGTGCCCCACCTTAAAACCCCACAGCTGTCCTCACAGAGCTCCCAAAGTGAACGGCCAGCTCATCTGTTTGAGGACCTGTGCCTGCCTCAGACAGGATCTAAGCCAAGCCAGTGGCTGTGGGTGGTGGAGTTTGTAACATTTGCCTCCAGCACCAGGAACGAGAGCTGTGGCTGGTCTGAAAGTGGGGACCCTGGAGCCCAGTCAGCATGTGCCTCCCAGGCTGCACAAACATTTGTGCAGGTCAGCATATTCAGGCATCGGCAAGAAACACCGATGCGAATTAACAGTGTGGCATTTTAAACTCGATCATTTACCTTTGGACTAACATTTCTTGAAAGAATTGTGAGACACTGAGGCAAGTTTACAATGCTGAATACATAATGTGCCAAACTAAATACCTGACTGAATGGTTCTTACACTCTCAAGATGAGAAAATTTCAGGCAGATGTCAACACTGAGGAAGAGATTTCATTTCATACGTAATTTCACAAATGCTTTTTAAGAACACAGCTGTCACCTAAAACAAGGTGTAAACTTCAGTTGTTTTCAACCAAGCAGTTCTCTCCTAACTATTCGCCCAGAGCTGTCACTCTAGACTCCCCAGTTCAGGGCTTCCCCACTTCCCCTCAGTGAGTTCAGGACTTGAGGAGTTAGGATGTGCTATCATGGCAGCGAGACAGTCCAAGTCTTGGCACAAGCAAAAGCAGCCACTGCTGTGACATCCAGGCATTCCTGAAGAGCACCCTAACCCTAACCCAGAGCCAGCGAAGCAAGACAGGGCCCGGCTGAGGTGTGAGGACATTTCTTTATTTTAGAAATGGGAGTGACTGCACTTATGAAAAATGCCATGCAGCAATTCATGGTGGAAAAACTTACATAAAAATTCCCTGACCACCCCTCACCCCCCCCCAACGCTGCGTCTCCCCCTGAGGTAAGGCTGTGCCATTTTCCCATGGCTTTAATAACAAACAGAAAAACTAGAACACACACTCCCCATAAAACACACCCCCTCAGTCTGACTTCTCCTTCTCCTTCATGTGCAAGAAGACGATGCTGAAGATGAAGAGCCCCACCATCATGGAGAAGGCGCTGGTATAGTAGGGATAGGCCGAGGGGATGAAGCGCTCGTACTGCGTGTGCTGCAGTGGCCTCACTGACACCTGCAATAGGACAGAGGTGGCAGATGCAGCCACTGGGGGACCTGCGCAGGGTACCCGCTGACTCAAAACAACAGGGACTGCCCCGCTCACCTGAGTGGAAGAGTACAGGTGTGTGTAGCCGAGCCGGTTGTAATCCACTTTGAACTGGAAGACCCCGTACACATCAGGCAGCTTGAACTGGACGCTGTACTTACCCCCTGGGGAAGAAGCAACACACATTACAGGAACAGTTTCCAAGCGCTTCTTGGCCAGGGCTTAGGGCAACGAGTGTGGGGCACAGGCTGCCCCAGGGGCCTGCCACGGCAAGAATCACACTTACCTTTCCTCTTCAAGAAGGTCCGCACAAAAGGGTCGATGCGGACAAACTCCAGCTGAATGTCATCGCCATCAAAGGGGACCCACCTGCCATTGGAGAGCTGCTCGATCACGATGCTGTACTCCTGAGGCGAAAGGCTGGGTCAGCCGGGGTGGCAGTGGCTGCAGGGGCACCACAGTGCCTTTAATTCCCACCCTGCTGACCTGCAAATCGTCTGTTGCCCTCCAGTCTGAGCACAGCCACCCACAGTGCCCAGCAGAGCCCAAGCAGAATCCATAGCCCAAAGCCCTCTGCCCTCCCAAACATGCCAGGTACTGTCAAGCAACAGATTTTCACATTCCTTGCTTCTCTGCCTGACAAATTCATCTTTAAGACCCAAGTGAAATGCCATCTCTCTCATAAATCCCACTTCCTGGGCAGAGTTCAGCAGCACAGTCTGCTTGCGTGAAACACCTGGAACCCCATAGTGACACACAGCCCTTCGCAGAGTCCCCTGCTAGGAAGGTGGTGCAGGGCCAGGCTCTGCATGCCAGTGGCCTACTTGGGGCTGCAGGTAAACACATTTATCCTTTATTCCCCACTTCTGTCCCCAACTCCTTGGCCTGGCCTGAAATGTTTAATAATGATTTTGAGCTGAACTGATTCAACTTGGCCAAAACCTTGGGGCCTTCCCACCCCAAGTGCTCTTACCACCAGGTCAGTGACAGTGTAGGCATTGGGTGGCGCTGTCTCACCCACTCGATGATGGGACACGGGCCCCACGCGGAGGACACCCTCCTCCTTGAACACCCAGCGAGAGAGGGCCACGGCTAGCTCATAGTTGCCCGTCTGGGGATACCTGCAGGAGGGAAAAGGAGGAGCTGGGGCCCGGGCCAGCCTCTTGGGAGGGGGGGTGCCTGACACCGAGACAGCAGCTAAGCAAGGTCTGCAGTAGGCCATGTGCATTCAGGGGTCCGTGGTTAAAGGGCGGGGACACACCAATAGGATGTGGGTGGTGGTGTTCCGCATAACCAGTCAGTTTTCTAGGAGTAGAGGAGGTTGGAGGTCTCTAGATCTGTCATTACTACCCTGAGGTCTGAAGTGCTGACACCAGCAGTACGGCATCAAGGTCACCTCAATGTGAAAATCCAGAACAATGCAGCCTCTGACACAGCTAAAAAGCTCTTTCCTCTCCGTATACACAGACCACACATCCAAGCCCCTCTCACAATGCCATGCCCACCTCTGGGCCCCAGGTGTGGCCTTTTGCACGGCGGAGTTGAAGAACGCATCGCTGAAGAAGTCCAGGGAGCCGCTGAAGATTACCCGGGCGTTGTTTCTGGCCTGGAGCCCAGCAATGAGGAGGGTGTTCTTCCCCACGGCATGGGGGTACTGGAACAGAGGAGAGGGGTCACCGGGCAGTGGTAAAAAGCCGCCAGAGCAAGAAGACAGCAGGCAGAACACCTAAGTGTCCCTGCTCAGGAGGGAGCTAGATATGACACTGCTGCCATGTGACCATTCCCACCAACTGGTCCCTTCAGCCTCAGCAAAGTGCTTCCTCCTCATTCTTCCTTTCAGATACAAAAGCGCTGTGCCCTGGGCCCTTACCTGGGTGATGGGTTTATCCGGGAAGAAGGAGTAAGAGGTAGACGAGCCCGTCAGAATGTCCAATACCAGGGGATTGTCAGGATCGGCCACCATCCTGCAGAAGGGGACAGCAGCCCAGGGCTGAGCCCAAAGGATGTGGGGTCCCCGAGGGCCACTACTTCCCAGGGATAAATCCTACTTTCTTAGTAACACTTGGCTCTCCTCTTGCTGTGACAGATTAGCCCCACCCACATCCTCTGGGGGAGAAATGCCCCCCAAATAACCCTAAGTTTGGCTTAGTGGCCCCTTCTTCCCCCAGGTTCCTGCTGGCCACTCCCTGCTCACTCACCCAACTCCCCGGAAGAGGATGGGATTTAGAGCTGATTTCCCAACAATGGTGGGGGCCTTCAGCAGGTTCTCGGTGTCAGCCACGATGAGCGTATGCTGCAAGAAGCGCAGGGGAAGGGGAGGGTTAGGAAGAGGTTCCCTGGGTCCCTAGGTGAAGGCAAGCTTTGCCGCACATGCCAGAAACCCTGGAGGTGACAGGCTGCATTACCTGGCCAAGGTCTGAGACGTCATAGTTGTGGTGGTCAATGACAGCTGTGCGCTCCTCATCGAATTCGATCCCGCACTCACTGCCCAGCTCTCGAAGAGGGTCACCTGCATGGGCCCAGGAAATCCTAGCTGAGCCTTACAGGTGGGCCAGGCGGGGCAGGGCCATAGCTCCCTTGTGGCTCCCTCGATACTAATCATTCCCAATACCCTGCAGCTCCACTGGGCTCAGAATCTGAAGTGATGAGATGACAACAGCCCGGTCCTGTCCCTCAATCACCTGGTGCAGCACAGCCCCACTGAAGCAAGGGACCGCCTCAGCCAAACCCGGCCAGGTGAGCCTGGGCTTACAGCATCTGGCCAGTCCTTAGGAGGAAGGTGGCTGTAACATCTGTACTGAGAAACATGAACCCAGGCTGGCCAGCTGTTTATTGCTGAAGCTCGGTGATCAGCGCATACAGCTAAGGACGCGATGCCCCACCTACTTCTAGGTATCTCTGAAATTTTCCAACAGAAAAGAAAATAAAAAGCTGTCAACTGCTTTGAGTGACTTGCCATCTTTCTGGAAGGGAAGAGCTAACAAATCAAAACAGTGAAAACACTCAGCCAGGGTTTCTAGCCCTTCAGAGACCTGTATCTCACTGTCTCTGGTCATAGGACAAAACAGGGGGGCCCGAGTGCCAAATGGCCCAGCAGCCCCCTCACTGACTCCTGGCCATGGCCCACCCGCGAATGCTAGTGTAACGGCCTCCATTTGTATAAAGCTCTCCAAGCTCCCTGGGGACAATGGCAGCAGCAGTAGCAGCAGCAGCAGAACTTCCGAGGCCAGACTTACCAATGTCTGAACTGGCGGCCACCAGGACACTGCCTCCACCGTCAATAAAGGCACTGATGGTCTCCACATTGATGTTGCCTCCAAAATCTGAAAGAAGGCACCAGACAGGTAACCAGAAAGTAGCCTCTCACTGCTGACCCCAGAGGTAGGGGTGGGAGGACCCTGCAGACTGGTCAAAACCAATGAGAGGGGGCCTCTTGCCAGCCCAAAGTGAAAGGTAGGTCAGCATACCACACGTGATGAAGGGCAGCCCCGTTCTTCCGGAGCGGCGATTCAAAGTAACGGCTTAGACCCATGAGCTTTTAGATTTATGAAACAGCCCAATCGTGCTAATTCCCCTTTATCGAGTATTTCAGATCACGCACCAGCGCACAGGACTCTGTGTAACACATTCACTGAGAAAAGCTGCATTTGCCACTCGCATTCTCTGGAATGACGTTTCCCAAACGCCATCACCTGTACCGTCACACCCATACCTTTGTCCTCGCTGGAGCCACAGCTGGCTCTAACAGGTTCCCAGAGCTTACCGATTTCACTTCACACTGTTTGAGCAAAAGCACCCCAGAATCTGTGGACAACATGTCACTTGCCACTGTACTCACTGGCCTGTCACTCATGGGTTTTTTCCCTCCAATAATCGTACAGATTCGTATCCATGCTATCCACAAGGGACCACTCTTACTTTTTTCCAACACCATCACCAAAAAGGCTTATTAACTTCCAACCTTTGCCACCACGAGCTCACATCTCTTTTGGTTAATCTGTTCAGATGACTCCTGCCATGACACCAAATCCAAAATTAGGAGTGAGGTTTAATGGCCTCAGCAGTCTTCCCCAAGTGAACTGTAATGTTCCCCATAAAGCAGTGAAGGGCGTACTCAGCAATTCATTTATTTGTTAACAGCTAAATTATTGCTGTGTGCCAGGAAGACAAAGAGGACAATGGGACAGGGGGCGACTGGGCCAGGCTTAGTGAGGGAAGCCCTCCAGCAAGTGACATCTGAGCAGGCATGAGAGGGCCAGGCGGCACAGCTGCAAAGGGAGCAACAGGCCCAAAGTCTGCAGTCCGGGAGGCGGGGACCACACTCCTGCAAGGAGCCCAGAACGGCTGGGCTGGAGATGTGGACCAGTGCAGAGAGACAGTTCAGGAGGCTTCATGCTGGTGTCATGAGGGCTTGGGAACAGAGGAGGCACCAGAAACTGAGAGGGAGGCTGATCTAACTTGGTTATGTTACAGGTTATAGGTTAAAGGGTGGTCGTGGGGCTCAGAGCACAAGCAGTGCTGGCCCGGGCTGTGAGGAGTGCGCCAGGCCATGTGGGAGTGAGGGCTTTCCCTCAGGGCCTGTAGACAGACTGGATGTGTCTGTGACTAAAAGAGAGGCCTTACGAACAGACCTGGAGAGTCTGGCCTGAGCAAATGGAAGGATGGAGGTACCAGTTCATCAAGACCACACGTGGACGTTTGTCCGTTAGACACCACATGACAGTGGACAGGAAGTGAAGCAACTCTGGAAAGATGTGCATAGGTGAACAGCCCTCTAAAAGCCATCTAGACACTCTCCTACAGAAGCCAGGAGCTCTTAGGTCAAAAACAGCTTCTTGGTACAGTGCAGTAGCTTTCAATCCAGGGCTCTCTGGCCCTGGAGGGCCCATGTCTGGAGACATTTTCAGGGGTCACAATAGTGGAGAAGTAGCTACTGGCATCTAGTGGATGGAGGACTGTGATATTGTTAAACACCCTACAGTGCACAGGACAGCACCCACCACAAAGCGTGTCAGAGGGGCTGCTGCTAGGGGCTGGGGTGAGGCTCAGTGGTACAGCATTTAGCGGGCATGAACCAGGCCCAGCACTGCAAAAAAGGAAGAGGGAAGAAGGGAGAGAAAGAAGTAGGGGGGAGGGGAGAAGAACAGAGAGGGAAGGAAGACAGAGGGAGAGATAGAAAAGGGAAGAAGAGGGAAGAGAGGGAGGGAGGACAAAGAAAAGGAAAGAAAAGAAAACAGTGCCATTACTGAGAAGCCCTCACAGAGGAGAAAAGCAGCTTTGGAACTCAGACAGTCTGGAGTTAACTAGGAAAGCGCTGTGCCTCTCAGAGCCCATCTCCCCATCTACGGAACAGGGATCCAGTGTTTTCTAGGTGTAGAGCTAAAGACCTAGTCCCCATGTCATTACTGCAGGCAACCTGCGAGTCCCAGATAAAGCAGGGGGCCCACTGGTGCATGGAGAAGGGAGCCAGGAAAAGCCTGCACACAAGAGATGAGCAAACATGGCCACAGACCATGCAAGGTCCCCACAGCAGGCCAAACCCCTTCGCCTTCTCCCCTGGATCCCCGAGAGGATTTTCTGCTGACAGCAGCTCCAGCATGGGACCCACTCACCCGGGTGGAGAAGATGACAACAGTGATGTGGAGATAGGGCTTTAAATAATGCTGAATCTCACAGACAGAAGGTTACTCCTTTTCTATTCATGCCTTCTCCATCAAAGAAAATGTCTTAGTTTAATACCAGTCTTTATTTTTTATTGGTACCGGGGATCGAACTCACGACCGCATGCTTGCAAGGCAGGTGCTTATGCCGCTGAGCTAAATCCCCAGCCCCATAATACCAGTCTTTAGAAAGTCTCTCCACCTGCTGATATCTGGCTAGAAGAAGGAACCCCAGGCTAAAATCTTCAGTAGGCAACGGTACCCGGCTAGAACTTAACAGCACTGCTTTGACTCCACCTACTCACAATACTTCCTACCCCCATCAAGTCATGATACTGCCTTCCTGCTTTCAAAAAGAAGTGATAATGTGTTCACTATTAACTCCCTTTTAAAATGTTATTTTGAGCGGGGCATGGTGGTGCATGCCTGTAGTCCCAGAATTCAGAAGGCTGAGGCAGGAGGACTGTCAGCCTGGGCTACATAGTGATTTCAAGGCCAGCCTAAAGTACATATGAATCCCTGTATCAAAAAGCAAAACAAAAAAATTTTTTTAGTTTTCATTAGGCATGGTTAATTTGAATAAAAATGCTAATAATTATTAGCACAGGCGATACAGAATGTGGTAGAAATCACATTGTGAATGAGGTATGCAAATGACTAACTTCCAACATGGGAAATCCTGTTTTAGGCCCTCTTACATTTCTCCCACCACCAACACTCTCTCCTGACTTTCTCTTCCCAATCTGTCTGATCCACTGCCTCTTTCCTTCACAATCTATCTCCAGAAGCACATCGTGGATGGTACCTCCATGTGCTCTTACATTGCGACACAAGGCCTGGTAACTCATTTCCAGTCTTCTCACTTCTTCAAGGACAGGTGCTCTAACCTTACTATCTCACCCTATCCACTGGATCGTGTCTATTCCACAGATAATAATCACTCTGCAAAAGGCATCACCTGCCCAGTCACTTAAAGACTTCGACTTATTCAGACTGGGGTCACATTTGCTCAATTGCTTTTGCCTCCAAAAATCAATTCCAAGAGCTTGGGGAAAAATACTTTAGGGCTCTGGCAGAACCCAATCTCACAAGAGCTACAGAAAACAGTAGCTGCCAACAAAAAGAAAGATTTCCTTATCATCCTCTGAAATAAAGTAGGAAAGGGATAAAATTCACTTTAGTAACAAGAGAATTGTCCACTGGTGGAGTGGAATGCCTCATAAGATAGTAATACTTAAGTACGTACTAGATAATACCATGAAGATATTCCTTGTATTTAACAATCGGCCCTCTGCTAGGCTGCTGGACATATCATCCAACCTCAAATGGGGGCGGGGTAATTGCTAAAGCTCTTTTTTCAGCTGGAGACTATGTATCTATCTAAATTCTTAAGATAAACCACCACACTGAACAATGCCTCTTTACAGTAATCCACGCTAATAATACACCAATTCCTCTTTCCACACAGGCAAACCCTACTGAGGGCTCTTCTTCTATCAGGCCCTTTGTAGAGAAAAACCCCTTCCAGGTAGAGCAGTAGGACCCTGAGTTCTATGGTCTAAGAAAACAGGTGACCCCATGATCCTAGCATGATTCTAGCAGTGTCTTTTAAAAAAAATGCCCTCTCCTGAACCCAGGTTAGAAATTAACCATTTCCTCTTCTCTGACAGCAGCAATGCCGAGGGCTGGCAACTCATACCCAGATCCCAAACATGCCCAAGAACCAAATAAAAGCAATGCATCCGTCCTGGGCCGCGACTCCTTACCTTCTACCGAGGGTGAGAAGATGATGAGATTATCATAGAGGAACTCTCCGTACTTAATGAGGGACAGGCTGGGATCATCAGCGGTCTTGAATGTGAGCTCAAAGCCACGGTCTGCACGCAAAGAAAACAGGGAGCTGAGATAGACTGGACGCAGAGAGAAACCCCTGCTGGATATAACGCGGCCTCACCCCCACGTAGGCGTTGGGCAGACCTGGACGGCCTGCTCTAGAACACCGAGTGGGAGAAGGTGGTGAAGCTATCGGGCGCCTTTCCAACCCCAGATCCTCACCCGCCTTCCCTTCCGACCCCGCTGTTACCCTTTAGGCTCCGGAAGAAAAGCGAGTGCGTCTCCCGCAGGTTGAGGTTGTCCAGCAACACTAGGGTGCGGGGACCGCTGGCGCAGACTGAGCCAAGCAAGGGCAGCAGCAGCCATAACAGGGACCAAGCATGGGCCACCGGGTACGAACCCATCTTTTTCTTCCTGCTAAAGACCAGCACCTGGACACCGGAAGTGTCCCAACGGTTATCCAATCACAGCTCTTGAGCGTGAAACATCACCCGGAAGTGGTCCCGATACACCGCGACTGGGTATCCAGAGCAGCGGCCTCGGCTATCTAGAGCTGGGAGCATTGCCGGAAGTGCCCTGGTGTGAGGCTTACTCTCTGCACTCTATTGGTGGAGGGGTATCAAGGCCCTGCCTCCCTAAGGAAAAAGGTGCAATCCTAGAGAGACAGCTCTACAGCCGTGGCCAATCAACAAGGCCGAGTGCCCTTTGGCTCCGCCCACTCCCGGTCCCGCCGGAGGTCTTGTCCCAGTTTGCGGCAGAAATTCGTGATCTAACGGACTTGTTCATTAGACAGGTCCTGTCCTAGCAGGACTTGACTGTCTCTTCTCGGACGGGATCGAGGACTGCTTTGGACCACCTACTTCATAGGTCCTCACTGGTCTAGGACTCAGGCCCCGAAACCAGACCCACTTCCCAGACACCCCACGGGAGCAAGGAGGTACGAAAATAAGAACAAGGTCCGGGCCTCGGAGAGCCAGCTCGCCGCTCATTGCCCCGCCCGTGCCCCATGGAGGGATTGAGGTGGATTAAAAATATGTGGCCTTGGAGTCATATGCTGTTACCCGGGCATCGCACTTCTCTTCTTACCAATAAACAGGAATCATAACGAGGTCCAGCACCCTATTTACTTGTGTGCCTTTGGAATGGCCACTTAATTATCTCCACTCCGGAAAGACCCAAGGCCGATTTGAAGCATTTAAATGCTGAGTTGGTCTGACCACCCACTCATCATAATGGCTCCCTGCTTCTAGATTAATAATCCAGGGGCCGTCTGGCGCACTTCAGACTCCTTTCCTTAATCCCATGGCGCGTCTGAGTGTTACCCCAAGACTTAACTGTCCCCCAGACCCCCACCACAATCCGGGTGCCAAAGGTGAAGATAATATGGAGAGTTCACTGGTTTTTTGTTTGGTTTTTGGAAACAGGGTTTCACTGTGTAATTAAGACTAGCTTTGGAAAAAAAAAAAAAAAAAAAAGACCGGCTTTGAATTCAGCAGTCCTCCTGCCTCGGCCTCTCCAATGCTGGAGTAAAGGTGTGCACCACCACACCTGGCACACTGTTTTGTTTTTGTTTTGTATTTTTGTTGACACTTGTCCAGCAACCCAAGAATGGAAACAAAAACCAGAACCCACTAGGTGTAGTGATGCCTGTAATCACAGCCACTGCACCCAAAGCAAGAGGATCACTGCAACTTCAAGGCCTGCATGAACTACATAGGGACACCTTTTCTCAAAAAAAAAAAAGCCTTGAATTTGCAGCAGTCCTCCTGCCTCAGCCTCCTGAGTGCTGGGATTACAGGTATTTGCTATCATGCCCATCTAGGAAAGGTAGTTTTCTTTTTTTCTTGGCACTAAGGATTGAACCCAGGGCCTTCATACTGAGCTAAGCTACATCTCCAGCCTTTTTATTACTTTGCATTTTGAGACAGGATCGCACTGAATTGCCCAGGCAGGGCTGTAATTTGGGATCTTTCCAGTGAAGCCGTACAGAGTACTAAAGTTACAGCTGTATACCACCACACCCAGTTGTAAATGTGGCACTTTCAAATAGATATGAGCTGGGGTTGAAAATTTGAGCATTCCAGGAAACTGAAAAAGTTCTAGTTTAACCTGAGCAATTTACCAAGACCATGTCTCCAAAAAGAAAGAAAGAAAAAGACTGAAAAGTAGTTCAGTGTAAAGGCCCTGGTTTCAATCCCCAGTACTGCCAAAAACAAACAAAAAAATAAAAAAACCCTCAAAACCTAAATAGTGTATGAATCTTGACTGAGTCTTAGATTGAAAAATCATCTGAAAAACCCATGTTGGGGACATTTAGGAGGTAGTCTGGATATCTGTTACTGTTTTTTCAGACAGGGTCTCACTGCGGAGGTCAGGCTAACCTTGAACTATGCAGCCCAAGTTTAACTTCATTCCTTAAAAAGCCAGGCATGATGGCATATGTGTGTAATCCCCCCACCCTGGGAGGCTGAGGCAGGAGAAGTGCCCAACCTACCAATTTAGTGACTTTATCAAACTATGTCTCAAAATAAAAACTTTATCAAACAAAAAAATCCAAACCTCACCATGCATCTCCTTAATTAACTGCACCCCCATAAATATCAGATCTTGCCGCCTCTGATGGGTTAGGTACTGCAACCTGTCTGAGGCTCACATTGTAGTCTTCTAAGCAAAAAGGCTGGGAGGAGGAATGAGGACTCACATGGCGCTGCCATGCCAGACGCCCTACACACTCAGAAACGCCTCACAGTCATGCAGGAGGCAGGCTTTTACACAGGCTCCAGACACAGGCTGTCTCCCTCTGACTGTGAGTCCCCACAGCCAGCATAGGACACATTGGACAGTGGAGGGCTGTGTCCTAGGGAGCCCCTGGACAAAAACAGGACGACCTAGATTAATTTCTAGCTGACTGAGAGCACAGTTCAGCAGAACCCCCAAGGACTGTTAAAACCCAGGCCATTTTCTGGCCTTTGTGAGACAGAGCCCTATTTTCCTTTCCCAAGAAGAGCTCTGCTTTCCTGGGTCACAGACCCTTTGAAGGCTCCCACACTCCCCAGAAAAATGCACTTGTACTCGCTACTTCAGGGAGCAGAGGAAGCCTTGCAGCCTTCTGGCACCAAAGGCCACAGGCAGTAGAGAGCCCTGGTCAGCAAGAGTGTCCCCATGACAGCAGGAAGGGGTCCCGGTATCACTGTCTGAGGAACAGAGAAGGACAGCTCTTCCTAAAGGCAGTTTATTGGGCAGCTTAAAGGGCAGCAGCCTTCTTTGGGCCACAGCCCAGCCAGCCAGGAGTGGACCAAGCAGGAGGGCTGCTGCAGGACTCATGTGCCTGTCTCGTGGCACCAGGCTTCCCTCTGGAAAGGGCCACGTACGTAGAAGCACAGTCTCAGTCACCAAGATGCGGCGCTTCATCCATGTGGCAGCTGTGCCTGCGACAGCGAGGCTGCTGGCAAAGGCCCTGTGGCAGGCCACAGGCTGCTGAGCCCATCGAGGCAAAAGACACTGTGCCAGCACAAGTTGCAGGCTCCATGGCCAAACAGTAGACAGAAACACTGATGTGGTGTGGACAGCTGGAGCAGGCCTCTCGGTGGGGGGGCTCAGGCTTGGGCAGAGGTGGACTCTGGGGATCGAACGAGAAAGGGGATGTATCTTCCCCGAGAGGGAGGCCTGGTCAGGGCTGGCCTGGGAGGGCCTGGCAATTCAGAAGCCTGAAGACAGGTAGCAGCAGGCAGCTGTGATCACAGAGGCTCACTGCCCAAGTTGCTTTTGCTTTTCTTATGCTTGGCCTTGGTGAAAGGGATGTCGAGGGACTCGAGGCGGAAGGGCCGGGGCTGGGGCATTTCGGGGCCCTGGGTGGGTGGGATGGCAGAGTTGCTGCTGAGCTGGGAGCTGAGGCCTGGCGACGAGCTGTGATGAGCTATGGAGGAGAGGACAGAAGATGCCGGTGAGCCGGGAGACCAGGGGTGGAGAGGAAACACCACCACGTGGGCAGCGTGGAGGCCTGGCCTAGCCCACCCAGCCAGAGCCTGGGCCTGCAGCTGGGATCCCTCTGAGGCTGCTCTGGTTGAGGTTTCAGATCCACATGTCTGGGCTGAGGCAGCCTGAGACCTCAGGCCAGGAAACTCACACCCAGAGCACAGCCTCCCACTCCCTAGCAGTGTGACCTTGGGCAAAGCCACTGCACCTCTCTGAGCCTCAGTTTCCTCCTCTATGACATGGGCACCATGCCAGGCACTCAGCTATTGCTTACTCCTTTCCTTATTCCTCAGTCCATTTAGTCCGTCCCTTATATAGCTTCAATAGAGCACTAAGATTTGCTTGTTATTGATATTTTATCACAAGCTCTGTGGTTTTTGCCTTTAGTTTTTTGTTGTTTTGTCTTGTTTGTTGAAACAGGTTCTCACTACATAGACCAGTCTGGCCCTGAATTCTAGACAACCCTCCTGCCTCATCCCCCTAAGTGCTGGGATTACAGATGAACACCACCATGCCCCGATTGCCTTTCATTTTGTGTTGGTTTTGTTTTGTTTTGTTTTTTGAGACAGGGTCTCACTATGTAGCCCAGATTAGCCTTGAACTTGTGGTGATCCTCCACACTCAGCCTTCCAAGTGCTGGGATTGCAGGCATGTGCCACCATGCCAGGCTATTGCCTTTAGTTTTAAAACCATAAGAATTAAGTGATTTTTCAATCTTTGAATGTGTTCTTTTCCTGACCCACCCCACCCCCGGCTCAGCAGTCCTTGGCAGATGAAGTCATCATCCAGTTTGAGGAAAGTCACCATACTGGCCTCTGAGGAAGCCAGCTAGGAACCAGGAAGACCCACTCATGAGACCCACAAGTGAGCTCTCTCATATGTTGGGGAGGACTGTAGCTCTTCCCAAGGACACCGGAACACAAGAGACTGTGTACTATGCATCAGGCTCTGAGAAGCAGGTGTCACCCCTCACCTCACAGCTGTGGAAAGTGGGGCTCACATAGGGAGTGGGGTTTTTGAACCCTCATCTCTCAGTTGGGGAGTGCAGGTACACCGGGCACTCACCGAGGCTCTTCATGGATTCTGAGCTGAGGATCTGGCTGGCCCGCTTGGACCGGAAGTAGTTACTGGCAATATTTTCGCTGTCACTCCGACTAAGCATCAGCTTGTAGCGGTCTTCTTCCTGCTAGATTCCAGATACCCTTGTAAAGTCCCTAATCGGGCCCCAGGCCAGGGCCTCCGCACCTCCAGAGACCTGGTGGCCTGGGGCTGCACTGGGCCTGTCCCGGGCTGTAACCAGGGCTGCAGCAGTCTCTGCTACAGACTAATGACTTCCTATTTTGCTTGCATTATTTGCCTTGGTGTCTGTCCCTTGGCACTAAAAGTGTTCTGACACACCGTTGTGACCCAGGTCACTTTGTTTGTTTTCCTTGCAGCCGCATCTTTCCCTTTTCTATAAATTGAAGCCATGAGATCAGCCAGTCCAGCTTTACAGCAGCATGGGACACTGCTTGCAGCCACCCCGAGCTGCTCAGGCAGAGATGCCCAGCTGGAATGTCCTAACCTGTGAGCGACATTGCATGCCGTAAGGGTACGTGCTAGGTGGGTTTTCTGAAGTGTCTGTCATGGTCAGAGGCAGGGGTCAGCAAATTACAGACAAAGGGCCAAATCTGGCTTGCAGCTTGTTTCTGTAAATAGTCTTACTGGAACGCTCCACTTTGCAAAGGAAGTTTTACTAGAGGGCGCCACTCATTTACATGTTCTCCACTCCTGGTTTTGTGCTTCAGCGGCAGAGGTGAGCGGTTTGATAGAGAACCTGTGGCCTAAAATATCCACTACTGGGTCCTTTTCAGAAAAGGTTTTCTGATCCCTGCTTTAAGGACACACATTTCTGATGTACTATAGAACATAGGAGACATGAAATTAGAGTCCAGTAACTGATTTTGGGGACCCTTTTGGTCCAAGGATACCAGCTGAGACCCAGGAAACTAGAACGTGCTATTTGTCCTCTGGGTTTGAGGTGCAAGTCTCTGTCACCAGCAAGGCAAGCCACCTCAAGCCATCTATATTCCCTCTGGTCTTTCAAAAGTGTCAGTGCCTTGAACGAGGGCCAGTGTGGCCAAGGGTCGAGGGCCAACTACAGAGCAGGGTCCAGGCTCAGCCCTGCTTTACCCTGCAGGCAGGATGAACGCAGCCCCGCTGCCTAGGGCAACGCAGACCCACTCCTGCCTCTCCCCGGCCTTACCACGTTCAGCTCTCCACTGTCCGTGGCAGAGGTTTTGCGGGATGGCTTGGTCTGTGGCCCAGTTGAAACTGCTATGAGAAAAAAGAAGCTGACATGCAGGCGGGGAGGTGCAGATGGGTCACAGAGCTGTCCCAGAGGGAGTTAGGCCTGGCTCAGGGCTGAAGCCACATTCAATCCCACCCCCAGCAGAACAACAGCGGGGTGGGGCAAGAGAGAGGCTGCCACTGCCCAGAGCTCATTGGAAACGGAGCTGGCTGGAGTTTCAACAGGATGGTGGCTCCAGTGACCACTAAAAATGGCAGAGATGTAGGGCCTGGGTGAATGCAGACGGAGGAGGACTGCAGGGGACATGGAAGGATGCAGGGTCACTTCCTGGATGCATAGCCAGGTCTGTGGCTAAAGGCAGACCCACAACAAATCTGACTTCAGTCTGAAATTCAGCAGAGGGAGGTGGGTCTTTAAGGTCATCTTATCAAATCCTTTCTTTGTCACAAGTCCAGAGGGGGACAGTGATCATCATAAAGTCACATGAGGTCAGCAGCCAAAGTACAGTCCTAAACCCTCCATGGTCCTACAGGTCACTGCTGTGACCGACCCTGTGAGATTCAGCTTCCTCGGGTGTATCGGGGCATCCTCGTTAGCCTGTAGAGTGGCTGGAGGCGGGAAGAGCGATCGATGGTGACCCCTGATAATGACAAACACTTGCTGAGCACCAGGCAGCGCTAAGGCATTCGGTATCTGAGACTGTTAAAGCCTCACAGAAACCAGAGCGGTGCTGTTACTCATCTTGGTGGCAGCCTCTCTTGCCCTACCCCGCTGTTGTCCTCGGGCACCGAGTCCCAAGGAAGTCACAGAATGGTACGGCCAGAACCCCAGCCTAGGTCTGTTTGCTTGCAAAGCACGGCGCTTCACAGGGGTCCCAGCATGCCGCATGCCCAGGTCACATGTCTGCCTCCCACAGCCTGCAGGGAGTGGCCAGGCTCCCTGTCCCTCTGGCAACTGGGTAGGACACGCGTGAGGCAAGGGGCAGCCGAGCTTCTGACCTACTGGGAGGCTGGTTTTTACAATGACGGGCTCGGGGATCCTCCAGGAGCCACTGTCCTCGTCCCAGGTCGACTCGCGCCTGATCCTCTCCAGGTTGCTATAGCTGCAGTCCCTGCGGATCAGGGGCTGCACCTGCTCCAGGAGCTGCTGGAAGAGCATAGAGTCGCGCTCCTGCCGCCGGATGGTGGCCAGGTAATCGATCTTCTCCAACTCGAACTCTGACTGCAGGTCTTTGATCTCCACCTCTGCTGCTCGAAGCTGAAAGCCAAGAAGACAAGGGAACCAAGAGAGAGAGAGAAGGGGGAAGGAAGGAGAGGAAAGAGGAAGTAAAAAGATCAAGAGGTGTGGTGTACATTGTACTGGCTCCTCATAGTGGATGTAATCATCATGTACTGCAAACGTACTAATAAAATTTTTTAAAACTTGCAAGCAAAAATAAATAAATAAATAAATAAGTAAAAGCTGTTGTGATTTCTATCTAGTTGCTCCCCAGAACCCTCACGCACCCGTGGGTGGGGCTGTTGCAAGGTGATTGGATCATAGGGGTTAAAACTGGCTTCCTGGAGGCGGGTCTGGTCGGAAGAGGCGGGTCACGGGGGGCGTGGCCTGGAAGGGTTTATCTCTCTCCCCACTCCTCCCTAGACTCTCTGCTTCCTGTGTACCATGCCATAAGCAGCCTTTCCTCCGCCATGCCCCTGTGCTGTGCCCTGTGCCATGCCAACCTGCCTTGGTCACCAACTAAAATGTGGGTCAAAATAAAACTCTCCTTTAATTTGTGCCAGGTATTGTGTCTCAGCAACAAAGAAAGTCACTTTGACAAAAGCCAAGGAGACATGGCTTTTGCCCTCCAGCCACTCATCACCTGCTCGTGGTCTACTTCGCCATCCACCCTCATTGCCACCATCCAACGAAACCCTGCATCCACCCATCCTCCTCCTCAGATGCCCATGGCTCCTTGCATCCATCCACTCTCCACCTCTCCTTCCCAGCTGTCCATGCAGGGTGCAGTGAGCACTTAGTGTGCCCACAGCTGCAGCCTCCCAAATAGCTGGGACTACAGGCCCGTACTGCTGCACTGGGCGCATCATTCGTATGGAGAAATAATTCACACGTCACATACAGTCCACTCATGTAAAGTGTAAAATTCAGTGGTTCCACAAAGTTATGCAACCATCACCACAATCAATTTTAGAAAAGAAACCCCATTCCCATTTACAGGCATTTCGTATTTCTCTCCAACCTCAGCCCTAGACAATCTATTGTCTCTGCCTCTATAAATCTGCCTATTCTGGACATTTCATATAAATGGACTCCTACAATGTGCAGTCTTTTGTGTATGGCTTCTTTCACTTAGGATAGTATTTTCAAGGTTCAGCCGTATTACACCACGCATCAGCACTCCATTCCTTCTTACTGCCAAGTAATATTCCACTGCATGGCTGTAGCACACTTGGTTTCCACTCATAAGTGTTTAGACTTCAGGGCTGTTATGAATGATGGTTCTACAAGCCATGTACAAGGGTTTGTGGGATTTTGTTCAATGCTAGGAATCACAGGACCTTACACATACTGGGCAAGCGTTCTACCAATGAGCCAGCCCAGCCCAAGAGTACGAACTGTTTTGTTGTTCTCCTGAACTACATCCCTGACAATTTTAATTTCTTATTTTTATATAGGATCTTGCCAAAATGCTAAATTGCCCAGGATGAGTTCAAATTTGTGAGCCCCTGTCTTGGCCTTCTAGAGTGCTGGGATTACTATTATTTTTTATGTAAATAGAACTGTTCTTTAAATTTTATTTGTATATTGTTCATTTCAAGTATACAAAAATACAGCTGATTTTTGCTAATTGATCTGGTATTATGAAACCTTGGTGAACTCATTTATTAACTTTGGTTTTGTGTTTTTGCAGTGCTGGGGATTGAACCTAGGGTCTTATAAATGTGAGGCAAATGCTCTACCACTGAGCTACACGCCAAGCCCTTTTTTTAAAAGTGGGTTTCTTAGGATATTCTATATGTCTGTATTTGCAGATAAAGAGAGTTTTATCACTTCCCCAGTCAGGGTGCCTTTTATTTGATTTTCCTGGTTAGAACCCTCAGTGCAGTCTTGAATAGGCAAGGTAAGAGTGGACATCCTTTTCCTGAGTCTGGCCTTATGAAGACAGCATTTAGCCTTTTACATTAAATCTGATGAAGGCTGTGGGTTTTGCATGTATGACCTTTATCAGGCTGAAAATTCCCTTTTCACTTTTAGTTTGTTTAGCGTTGTTGCCATGACAAATGTTGAATTCTACCCAATGCTTTTCTACAGCTCTCAAGATGACTGTGTGCTGTTTGTCTTTTATTCTACTAACATGGTGAATGACATAATTTTTAAATGCTAAACCAACCTTGTGTTGCTAGGATAAATATCACTTCAGCATGGTGTAAATCTTTTTCTTTTCTATGCTGTTGGATTTGGTTTGCTCATACTAAGTGCACCTTTTTTATCTACAGTCATAAGAAATATTAGTCTGTAATTTATGTCTCAGTCTGGCTTTGGTATCCGGGTAATACTAGCCCCACAGAATGAATTAAGAAGTATTCTCTTCTAATTCTCGACAGTTTTTAAATACCTTTTAAATCAAAAACTTAATTTTACAAACAAAATCCAATAAGAAAAATATAATGGAAGAGGATATACTCCATATAAGAAAGTAGACAACATACCTACAAATTAAACTAATAAAATAGGTCCAAAATCCAAATGTGGGAATCTACAAAACATTTCCATATGACAGGAAAATTGATTTGAACCAGCAGAATGATACGCCAGTTTCCTGGAGAGCAAAATCCAACCTCACATAAGAATCAATGCCCCCAAGCTTATTTATAAATATAATGTGACCCCCTCAAAAAATCCATCTTTTTTTCTTTTGACCCAGTTGTTTATACATTTGTATAAAAATAAGAAATATGCAGGAAAAATGTGGAAAAGAAAATCATTAAATGAGAATTAACCATATGTGATTATAAAATATATCATAAAGTCAAGTGCAAAGACACGTAACTGTAATCCCAGAGACTCGGGAGGCTGAAGCAGGAGGATCACAAATTCAAGGCCAACCTGGGCAACCTAGGGAGACCCTGTTTCAAAAAATAAAAAGATGATAAAGCCAGTTTTAAACAATGTGGTTGACACACATGCATGAAAGGACAGGAGAAGTGAATTCAGAAAAAGATCTAGATACTCTGAGAAAGTCAGTATTGCCTTAAAGCTCTGGGTTGGTGGAAAATGAGACTTTTTGAAAAGTGGTGCCTAGGATACATAAACGGCCATGTGAAAAAAGATAATACCAAGTTGGCAACTCATACATATACCAGCATAAGTTCTGAGTGGCTTAGAGACTTAAATTAATTAAATCCAAAAAAATGTTTTAGAGAAAAAAACATGAGTGAACTTTCTTAACTATGATTCACTATATAAAAAAAACCAATCTGACAGCTTTTAAAATTTTATATGCAAAATAAGTATAGCAAAAGTTTAGCAAAACACATTAAGTATAGCAAAATACAAATGAAAAATTGGGGGGGGGGGAGTCTGCAACATATCACAGACCACAAGGGTTAACGTTCCTAAACATATAAAGAACTTCTATAAACAGAGAACAGAAAGACCAGCCACCTCAGTAGAATAACAGGCAAAAGATGTAAACACAGTTCAGAGGGAAGAAATTGCAAATGCCCCTAAAACCTATGAGAAAATATTCAGTATTGCCCACAATAATAAAAATGCATATTAAAACTACATTGAATGATTCTCATCTAACAAACTGCCAAAATTCCCAAGTTACTTGAATATACTTTTCTGGCAAGGCTGTGAGAAAACACACATTGGAAATGCGAAATAAAGCACTCTCTCTGGAGAGAAAGTTGGCAATATCTCACAAAAATCACACAAGCATTTACTCATCCCAGGATTATGGGTTCAAGGAGTTCAATTCTGAGTTCAAAAAAAAAAGGCCAAACTTATATGATTCTGATGTTGATTGCTAAATAAACTAGATTTACAGACCTGATGACCCTCAGCTAACATAAGAATGTGTAATGGTCCTGTTTATTCTTTAATTCTATGCATGAACCAACCCAGAGCTGTAATCTGCTGTGAAGTTTAACTTGCAGAAAGGGATAACGGTATTAACCAGCTCCAGGAGGTCAAGGTCTCTGGTGACAGGTTCCAGCCAGAGAGGAAAAAAGGAGACACAGCCCTGATGGCAGAGACCCTGCTCAGCATGCAGCCTTTGCACCCCTGCCCCACAGCACCTCCTGTCCCTCCCTGTAAAACACTTTAACACACTGGGTTCTCCAACATGGCCTCTCTGGGGAAAGCAACTCCTCATCTTCCAAGATGCTGGCCCAAAGCTGACCTCCCACCCACTCGCATCTCCTGAGTATTGGCTTTCCGAGTGGCAATGTTATGGCTTATGTCTATATGTCCCCCAAAGCCTCATGCAATCACGGGTGGGGCCTTTTCATAGGTGGCCAGATCTAGAATATGTGATGCTGGTATCAAGGATTAAGGGTATGAGTGCTACCTGCCCTAAGGGTGGGTAGCCTGAATAAGATATAAGGGATACAGCTGTGGCCCCCCATTATTGCTTTTGCTATCTGTGTCCACCATAAACTATTTCTCCTGTTACCCCGCCCTGGAGCCAGCTGATTATGGACTAAAGCAAGATAAACCTTTCTCTTTTTAACTTTGGGTGTCAGGTATTTTGTCTCAGCAATGAGAGAAAAGTAACTAAGACAGGCGAGTAGATGGACTTGGATCCAGTAACACATATTGCTGCCCTCAAACATAGAACAGGGCTGGGCATACAGCAGGTGCTTAGTAAGTGCCTATGTGAAGAATGGCTGCCCTCGGGACGCAGTGCTGCATGGCTGGGGGGTCTGGCCAGGTCTGGGCACACAGGGACAAGGCCTCACCTTCCTTTGCATCTTCTCCAACAGCTTGCTCTTGGCCCGCACTTCCTCCTGGATGGAGTCATAGACATGAAGCAGCACCCACTCCCCGACATCCTCATCTGAGTTCTGCAGCGCGGCCACCAGCTGCTTCTTGCGTTCATCCGCGTAGCGCTTCCGCCGCCTGTGCTTCTCCTTCAGGTCTTTGTTCTTGGCCTGCTCCCCGCCCACCACTTGCTGCTCCAACAGCTGCAAACTGTCAGCGCGGAGGAGAAAGCAAGAGTGACAGGATCTGCCCATCAGTGAGCACCAGCCATCTGGAAACTCGGGGGCTGAGCAGAGCTCACCAAATCCTCCCACAACCCCACTTCCGGGAGAGGTAAACTGAGGTGCAGGGAGGTGAAGCTGCTTGCTCCAGGTCAGAACCAGAGCTCCCCCCAGATCCACTCAACTCCAAACCTGTGCTGCAAACCTTGGCTGCAGCGTGGTGGGGGCCCGAGAGTCTTCTGCAGGCCCAGAACAGACTGACCCCCAGCCACACACCCCAGTGTGAAAGGTCCTACACTAGAGCTGCCTAGTGTCTGTACTCAGGGACAGCCAGCAGGATAGTGCTCACCTAGATTTTTTTTTTTTCATCTTTTGAGACAGGGTCTCACTATGCTGTTCAGGCTGGTTTTGAGCTCATTTTGTAGCCCAGGCTGGTCTCAAACTTGCAACGATCCTCCTGCCTCAGCCTCCCAAATGCTGGGATTACAGGCATGTGCCACCACGCCCAGCTAAATTTTAAAAAGCATTTCTAAAGACAGCACTAAAAAAATATTTAAAATTTTTCCCTTTGAGGGTACAAATTTTAAATAACTACAGAGGAAGGCTCATGTGGGGCTCGGTTGCCTAATAAAGCACCCCAAAATGCTTCAGGCTCTGCCTCTTTCCAAAGGAGTGGAAGGGCATTAGAAAATAGGGGGCAAATGTCAAACTGGGGGTGGGCACAGTATCCGTGGACTCTGCTCCAAGTTCCAAAGCAGCCAGAACAGATGCAGACCTCATCTGCACACTCCCCTCTCGAAAACTTTTCAGAGACCCCATCAGGAGACAACACAGCCCAGAGGGCACCGGGCTGCTCTGTCTCACCTCCGCCTGCACCAGCAGCCCCAACTCCCTCCAGCCTGAATCCCTGCTATGACTTCTAGCATGGAGGCTGTTTCCCACCCCACCCTTCTGCTCTTTACCTGCAGCTCCACCTCCGGGGTACATGGCTTGCACACCTTGCTCAGGTGCCCCCCTTCTGTGAAGCCTTCCCCAGCCTTCACTCCAGACCCCATGGTAAAAAAGGCCCCAAAGCGGCTGAGTGCTGAGTGCCTGCGGCTGGACCATCACCAGCTGTGACTGGTAGTGTCACCTATTTTGCAGACGAGAAACCAAGGCCCACAGAGGTGGACAGCTGACCTGCAGTGGCAGAGGAGGCAGATTAGGAGCCTGGGGCTTCCCACTGCTCTGGTACCCAGCTCTGCCCAGCCCAGGCGTCTGTCTCCCCAGTCCCAGGCTCCCCTGAAGGCCAAGGTAGCGCCCACTCATCAGTACCTCCTGGGCACAGTACTTGTTTTGAACTGCGGCTGGTGGGACTGGACTCCCGGTGCTGGGCAGAGGCTGGGTCCCTAGCTGACTACCACATCTGGGATGACATCACCACCAGCAGGAGTGAAAACAGGCTCAGAAGAGGGACTTCCACAAAGCCACACACCAAGTGAGGGTCTCAGGCATCCTGGGGGCGGCCTGTCCATAGGGCAGGTGTATCTTAATCACAGAGGGCCCTGAAGGCCAGGGAATGAGGAATGCCCGTGTTACCCTGCCCTAGGATTCCTGGAGCCCAAAGGCCAAGCCCTCCAAAAACCCAGCAAGCAACGCGTGTGTCAACCTGCTCCCCATTAGGAGAGGGGACACAGCTGCCCCGGCCACAGTGGGTGGGGAGCGGTGTGGGTTGGCAGGGGGATTGGGAAGAAGCTCTGGTCCGGTCTCATCCACCCTTGGGCTGGGCTGAGCCCCCTCCTGCCCTGCTGCAGGACCCCCAGCCCATGCTCTTGTGCTCACCGGGCCAGCACCTGCTGCTGGTTCACGCTGGGCATCAGCTCCTCCTCCGTCAGCACAGCCACATCCACGCTCTCCCTTCGCGCGCTGGCCATGGCCAGCAGAGGCTGAAACTGGGCCTCCTCGGCCTCCGTCCATGTCCGGGGCTCTGCTACCTCCGCCGCTTCCAGGGCCAGATCAACCTCCTGGACACAGGGAGAAGCCCAGATAGGGGGATGAGCTCACAGGTGACCTCAGTCCCAGAAGGGCAGGCCACCCGTCAAGGTCTAGCATAGAGCATCTCCAGCTTGGAGATACAGGTCAAAAATATTAAATCCAAAATTCTCTGAAATCTGCACATTTTTGAGCTTTGGAGTGCTCAAAACTTTGGGGGTATCAGAACATTTTTGATTTCATTTTCAGATTAGGGATACTCAAGTGTCAAAATCTATGCAAATATTCCAACACCTCAAAGACTCCAACTCTGAAACACTGGTCCTGAGCATTTCTAATCAGGGATATTCAACCTGTACCCAGTCAGAAAAAATATTTGTACCCAAACAAATTCTTGCGGCCACCAACACCC